>JANTPZ010094753.1:0-21419 GCA_025593235.1 Vachellia pachyceras | reverse complement strand
ATAGTTGGCCTCATATTCTCTAATAATCCCTTCTTCTGAAGCAAAACCATCAGTTCAGACATTGTTGGTCTTGTTTCTGCAGATGGTTGGGTGCAAAGCAAAGCAATCTCTATAACTTTCTTAACTTCTTCTGCATCATATTCTTTAGGGTCTAAGGCATTGTCCACCAACTCTAGGTGCATGCCTCTCTCATATAGTTTCCAAGCCTATCAAGTGGGATGAAGATGAAATGGTATATAATCAAAGACTAGAAAAGATAAAGCATTTAATTATTTAAATATTTATTGCTCCATTCAATTCTTAACATAAGAGCTACCTAGTCAGCTTTACTTTAATGCTAAAATATAATGCCTTAATTTACTCTATCTTCCAAAACTAATAATATTTTCTAAATTATTCCTATTGATTGCACATATTAAGAAGGTTTTTACTAATTAATGACTAGTTCTAATGAAAATAATTAAATTAAAATGATATTTTAGGAAAATCAATACATCTTTTTTTATAAATAACTAACTAAACTAATTTTCTTAATTTTTACAAATTAGTCATCTAAATCAGAGGGACTATTGGATTGTTTGACGTATAAGGAATAGCTTTTCAACAAAACTCATCCTAAAGTTCTCATAATAAAAGATTATTTATTTAAATAGAGTCATGGTAATTTTCTCACTCTCTGGAGGAGGTATTCGCCTTCATCATCACCATCAACCTTTAATTTATTGCAATTCTGACCACTGATGATTTCTAAAATTACAATACCATAGCTATATATATCAACTTTATCTGATAATTGGCCATGAATTGCATACTCTGGTGGTGTGTATCCTCTGAAAAATATAAAATACATATGATACAATGAATTAGAATAACATATCTCAAATAAAACACAAATATTCAGATCCTACAAAAACTAAAAAAGCTATATGCATTATAAAGTATTGGATATTTTGGTGGTTGCATTTTTTCTTGAAGTATATATTCATGCTAACAGGCGTAAAAGAATTGGTTTGATGACTTATTATATAGATTTTTTTCAATTCCTTGGGCAATATATGTACTATATATAATTAAAGCTAAGAGACTTGAAAATTAAATGAACAAAATTAATTACTTAAACTCACAATGTTCCTGCAAATCTTGTACTGAGATGAGTTTTGTCATCGGGTATAAGCCTTGCCAACCCAAAATCTGCAATTTTTGGTTGTAGATCATCGTCTAAGAGGATATTGTTAGTTTTTATGTCTCTATGTATAATGCGAACATGACATTCTTCGTGTAGATAAGTCAAACCCTTTGCTATTCCTAAAATGACTTCATACCGTTGCTTCCAAGTGAGATATCCCTTCTTTTCACCTGTTTCCAAAGTTGACAAATTTGAAATGTAAGAAATACAAAAGCATAAACATAAAAGTGATTTTCGAAATGTTATGCACAAAAGAGAATTGATATATGCGTCAACTATTATGCGTTTTTATTTTGAGAATATGTTCACATCTCGTAATGTTATTACGAAGCAAAAGAGTTGAATGCTTGAAGAATTATATATGAATAAGTTTTGTGGAATTAAATAACATACCATATAAGTATTTGTCAAGACTACTATTCTTCATATATTCATAAACAAGGATTCTTTCATGGCCTTTGCTGCAACATCCCAGAAGTCGAACAAGATTCCGGTGATGAACATTACTTATAAGCTTCACTTCACTTTCAAATTCTTCATCGATCTTGTTGGAATGGCGTAAATTTAATTTCTTGATGGCAACTACTTTACCATTCCACAAAGTGCCCTGCATATAATGTTGATTAAGAATTCCAATCATAAAAAATGTTATTACTTATTTGAGACATACTTGTTGAAACTAAAAAAAACTATACCTTGTACACAGCACCAAATCCACCTTCTCCTATTTTATTCCGCCAAAATTCTTTGTTGCAGTCTTCAAAACATTGTAACTAAAAGTCACTGGGCCTTTTAGCTTGCTTGCTTCAGGTATGTCTCCTGCTATGTATGTGTATATATATGCGAAGGAGACATTAGCCGAAGTCTCTTTTCATAAATTAAAACAATCAGTGATTGAGCAATATTCAAAATAAAATTACGTAACCTCAGTCTATAGTATAAAAGCTGTTTAACTTTATATGAATATTAAAGAAGCTAAATACATTACTTTAAAATATTTATTTATATGTATCATTATTTATATTATATATCATATATCAGTATATAAGTAAGCTAAATTAGTTTGGAGAAAAATGATCAATATAAATAATTTAAAATAATATATTTATTTTCTTTAATATATCCTAATAAAATTAACTGACTCTTATATATTAAGGACCGGAGGTAGTATTAGATAATGAGTCAAAGACTTTTTCAGTTGTTTACCTCTAAGAACCATGGTTATCTTATGGTTTTTTCGTCGCCTAATACTCAAGGCAAGTAATGCAACGAAGATCAAAGCAAGAGATACACCTGCGACAACTCCACCAATAATGATCCCCTTATTGCTTGAACCTGCGAAACAAACAACACAATTTAATAATCAGACGGATATATGTACTTCACGTGTCAATTTTCACAGTACACATATTTTAATATACTATATTAAAAAGCAAATTTCACCAAGGAGGTTGGGTAATCTAGCAGAAGAGACTAGTCTTTCACAATGTAATAACCAATGTTCAGATCCTCATTAGAAGAAGCATCAACATTCAGTAGCTAACAATGACTCAAAAAGGATTATTTTCACTAGGAGAATATAAGTGGGCTTAGTAGAAAGGAAAAAATAAACAAATTCCTACTTGCTTGCAGTATTTGTGCGATGGCCTGGTTATCAGGAAAGAAGGAAGAGGTGGAATATCTCATGAAGCAGCCAGCAGCATAAGCTTTACTATCCGAATTGGGAAAACAAATCTGCATATTACTATAACATGTCTTCAAGCAATCGTCGCACCCAGTCTGTGTGATTGTTTGAATACACTGAGCGAAACCATAAATAGTTCTTGTACCATTATTGTTGTTGTTGTTGTTAGCAGGCAATTGTGCTTTTGTCTCCACGAAGAACCCTTGCTTTTTTGGTGCTGTTGTTTGTAGATTCATTAGAACTTGCTGCACAAGTGAGGTAAATAATGGAGTGGATTCACTTGCACTTTGATTTCCACACGATACGGCATTGAAATTCTCCGTTGTCTGGCCAGAGAAATCAACCGTCTCGTACCTCAATACGCAAAAAATATAAATCGTATCATTTTTCCAAGTTCAATAATGAGTTTTTCTCTGTACATATGTCTCGTCTTATATATATACGTACCTAATGACGTACTAGTAGTGTAAAAATATTCTACAGAGGCTAAATATCATCCCTAACACCTGGACTTTGAATCATGTAGGGATAACATCTAAAATGTTTGAAACTTCATAGTAAACCTCCGATACTCTTAACATCACTTATCTATCTATATATATATATATATATCAATCAAAGTTTAGGGGGTTATATGCACTTAATAATAATAAAGTTTAAGAGGATATAAATTGATAATTGGGTGTTTGCACAAATTTGAAAGCCCCAGTAAGGTTTATTTTGAAATTTAAAAATTAATGGGATTATTTGTATATAATACAAGAATCTTGGTGAGTATTACTTGGGTCATGGAGCACGACATTATCCTAATGAAGACCCCCAAGCCTTAATTTAATATTCATTCATCTTTTGTAAGAAAAAAACTTCAATATAATCACAATTTTCAAATCTATGGCCATCACTTTTATTTTTATATTAGCACACATACACACACATTAGTTATGGCATCATCCTATAAAAATTAACCGAACTTTTATTTTCTCATTGTCCCTACTTTCTTTTGGCCTTGTTACATCAAGGTTTGTGACAGATGACCGCTACTGATATAAATATCCCAACCGAATTCACCCCCTTGGTATAGGATTAGGTGTTTTTCCCCATGTCTTTACTCTACTGCTACGGTTTAATTAATCAATGTAAACACTATGATAATACTAGCAATAAATTCCATTATCCCCATGATCATAAAAATACACTATTCAGAAAGGTAATCATCCTCGAGAAGCAAAAAGATTAAACAACTAAATAGAAATAGGTCAGGCTTCAAACATGGCCACTTGAAGGGGGAAAACAAGAAGAAGATGATCGGGGAACTAGTGGATAAGTTGTACCTGAGGAAGCAGCCGTCGTAGATGACACGCCCGCCTCGTGATCCGGCAGGGCAACCGCGAACGTGTCTGGTGGCAGAGTCGAAGCAGGCAACACAGTCATGAACGGAGAGATAGCTTCTGCACTGAAAAAGTGTGAAAACTGGATTTTCTGGGTTGGCTTTCTCCGCCGTCGCAAAGAGCTTGCGTTGGTTGAGAAGCAGCTCTCTGATGCTTCGAAACGTTTCGTTAACGTTTTCACTGAAGATGGAGAAGTTGGACAAGTGGACTACGCTAGATAGGGAACAACCTTCGCCTACCAGATTGGTCTGTGGATCTGAAACGACGCCGTTAATAGTCCACCGAGAGAAGAAGATGATGAAGGTGAATGTTATTAGGGAAAGGGAACTAGGTTGAAGCATGTTTTGTTGAGATGGACTGAAATTTTCGGAGGTTGAGAGAGTGAAGATGATGAAGGAAATTAAAGAGAGGTCACGTAGTCAATTGAGAAATTTGAAGTATAACCATTGATCAAAGGAACGTGTTGATTGGTGTTTGAAAACGACGGAGGAATAGAATTTGGAGAATTTCACTTAATACCCTCATATGCAACTTTATTTTAAACATTGAGTAAATGTTTCTAAAATTACACTGCAGTACAAAGAAATTACCCTGTTTTTACATTTATCAACGCTAAAATATGGGTTGTAAATTTTTGCATGTGCACTTACAAAATTTGTTATTATTAATTGTTAAAATGCTTATGTGTATTTATAAATTCACCTGTAAGTACTTGTACATTTTTTTATTAGTTGTTATGATATAAATTTGGAGGTCATAAATTTCCATGTGTACTTAATTTTTGTTATTTTTATCGGTTAAAATACATATATGCATTTTGTATTGAAAAAAATGAGGGGCAGTTTGATCATTTACCATCAAAACAAAATTTAACTTGAGTGAAATGAAGTTACATGCGAAATTCTTCGATGAAAAATTCATCATAAAATGATAAGGAAGAAGAAATTGACCCTACGGCCATGTGGCTTAAGATAAAAGATTTAATTGCTTAAAAAGTCTCAGTGCAAGTGAGCATCATACAACTGTTATTATTTCTTACACGCCTCATTATTTTCTATTGAATTTTTGGTAATTAAGTATAATAATTCCCTTTATAATAATAGTCTCCATCCACTTTCAAATTGTGTGTAGACCATTGACTTACAATTGAAGACTTGGAAATTTCCAACAGCGACACTGAGGAAAAATACAACTAGAAGTAGTGACTGGCAACGACCTTTATATTGAGGTGATGGGGCCGTCAAGGCATGCATGTTTGGTATGGTAGAATTGGAAGATGGAATTGGAAGTTGAATTTAATATGGGTAGAAATGATTTTCATGATGTAACCCATGCGTCCTCTCTCTGATTCTTTAAAACATTTTGTTAACGTTTTCACTGAAGATGGATAAGTTGGACAAGACAACTACGTTAGATGGGGAACAACCTTTGCTTACTAGATTGGTCTGTGGGTCTGAAACGACACCGTTAAGAGCCGACCATGAGCAAAGATGAAGATGAAGGTGTTGATTAATTGTCGTTTGAAAACGATGAAGGAGGAATATAATTTGGAGAATTTCACTTAATTACACCGCAGTACAAGAAATGAAGAGAAATTCCGTTTTTATGAAATGACCAAAATGCCTTTTATGTATAATATGTAAATAAGGAATTGTAGATTTTCATACATACACTTATAAATCATTTATAATTAATTGTTAAAATATATATGTGTATTGGTAACTTCACCTGTAAGTATTTGTAAAATTTTTGTATTGTTGTTATAATGTGAATTAAGAGTGATAAATTTCCATAGGTGTCATCAAATTATCTAATTTGCGATGGTTAAAATGCTCATGTAGACTTGTAAATTCACCTGTAAGCATTTATATCACTCTTATATCAGTTGTTATAATGCACGTTGGGAGTTATATATTTCCAAGTATGTACTTGAATTTTGTTATTTTTAATGTTTAAAATGCATTTTTGCATTTACGAACAAAAAATAAAAATAACTGAAGGGCACTTTAGTCATGTGCCATCAAAACAAAATTTCCCTTCCTTTCTTGAGTGAAATAAAGTTACATATGAAATTCTTCAATGAAAAATTCATCGAAAAATGGTAAGGAAGAAGAAATTGACGCGGTCTACGACAGCCACGTGGCTTAAGTTCAGGAGGATCGAGTTGTTTATTATTTTTTAAATAACAAGCTCACCATCGAGCTGTTTAATTATGTACTTCTTCACATTTCCTCAATTTTTAAATCCGTGGAGGGCGCATTAGCATTCTGTCAAAAGGGATGACAATGTAAGCCCAGATGGCTGATCCGACTGGTTATCCAGGAGAAGGTAAGGCACCGTGTATCCATCAGGTCTTGGGCTTGAATCCTGGGATGTCCCGGTGCTCTCCGCGGCAACCCCGAATTAGTCTGGGTCCGAAAGGATCCAGGATACCGGGGAATGAAATGCCCTCTTATCACTAAAAAAAGGGATGACAATGTGCCTGTTTAGAAATCGTATTTGGATTTATAAAATGCATTTTAAATCCAAAAATTCGTTATTTATAGATTCTAGCGTTTGGTAATCTCTTTTTTAGAATATATTTTTAGTAAAAAACTTTTTTGACAGAATAAATACACTCTAAATTCAACATTTATCTAAATATAAATACATTCTGTTAAAATGTATTTTGAACAAAATGCATTCTACCAAAATATATTTTCTCAACGTTTTTGCAACCCGTCACAGTGAAATATATGAAAGTTATGTTTGGTCCACACGCTTTTTAAAATATGAATGGAGACTAATTGATGGAGGACCACTACGAAATTTCAAAAATAATGGGCCCCGTAGAGAAAAGACACCAACATTATTTAATAGGTAAACATCAAGTCTTCACAGGCCAGCAACTCCGAAATATCAGGTTCAAGTTATTGTTGATATAAAAGTTAGATAACAATTTTTATTACAATAAAAAATCATAATCCACTTTAAATTTATAAATTTTGTTATTTAAAACACCCCTACATAATTACTTGTCATATTTGGAAATTTTCATCAAGATGTAATTTAATTGCATATACTTCCTCTTATTCACACCATACAAGTCACTTTAACTAATTTATTTGAAATAAAAAAATGACAATCAACTTATTAAATTTATATTAAATTAAAGCATTTTTTAACTTTACCTTATTGAATGTGGTTTTTGAGGAGGGGGAAAAGTGGAAAGCGTCACAATATTTAAGCATTAATTAAAGAATTATAATTGAAAATGACATTAAATATCTGCGAGTAACTAGTATTGTGGAATACCATTCTTTTTTAAATGATTTATATTATAGAGTGAATGGAGTAATTAAATACAATATTTCAAAGAAATCAACATTAATTTCTTACAAATAAACCAAACTAATTTCTTTAATATTCTATAATTATATATATAATTCTTATATTAAGGACTGGAGATAGTGTATAATAAAAGGAAGACTAAAGTATACTTTTAGTCATTTATGTTTGCATCAGGCTTTATTTTATTCTTTAAATTTAAAAAGTGAACTTTCAATCTCTCAAAATTAACGCCATTAGTCTCTTTTAAAAGAAATTGTTGACTCATCAAATTTAATTAACGACTGTGCAATAAAATATTGACAAAGCATACTCACATTTTAATTTTAATTTAATAATAAATAAATTTGATATTTTAAATTTGTAAATTAAAAAAACTATATCCAGTGATGAATAAACAATTTTCGTTAATAGACTAACCACGTTAAGTTTGAGGAATTGAAAGTATACTTTTTAAACTTAAATGATTAAAGTGAAACCTGACGCAAACATAAAGGACTAAAAGTATACATTAGCCTAAAAAGAAAGTTACCATAAGGTAATTCAATAAGGGACTTAATTATTGAAAAATCTCACTAAGAAGTTAGCAGCATAAAAATGTTATCATTTCTTACATTTAAACATGTCTCATTGTTTTCTATTGATTTTAATTAAGTACAATAATTCCCTTTATAATAACAGTCTCCATCCACTTTCAAATTATGTGTAGACCGTTGACTTCCGAAGACTTGGAAATTTCCAACAATGACACATAAGGGAAAAAAACAACTGCAAGTAGTCACTGCCGTACTGGAAACGACGGCCTATTGCGGTGGTGGGGCCCACGTTAAGTTGGGCCAGAGGGGGATGCACATGCATTCTCTTACTTTTTGAAGAAAATTTGGTGGGAAGGGATATTTTTATTGAAAAATTGTTTAAGGCTCAATTTTAATATAATGTCCTAATAATTCGAAATGTTGCATTCTTCATACACACACACACAAGCACCCATACATCCAAATTTATCAAAACTTAATATATATACGACTTGAAAATGTTCATTTTTTTACACTATTATCCATATCCAGTATTTTTTTAATTGTATTATCATATATATGAATAATTGATGATCCGATTCAAGATTTGTATCTAAAAATGTTAATACTACATCCGATCATAAATATAAGATCTAAAATGTACTTTATACAACAAATTAGATATTACATTAATGATTGAATGTAGCGTTTTTTTTTTAATTTTCATTTTTGAGTTCCAAACTTGAAGTTTCACATAATTGTTACATAGTGAAAGCTAGAGGTATAAGACACATCTTCCATGAAACTCTAATTAGTTTCAATGAAGATGGGCATAGTTGGCCTCATATTCTCTAATAATCCCTTCTTCTGAAGCAAAACCATCAGTTCAGACATTGTTGGTCTTGTTTCTGCAGATGGTTGGGTGCAAAGCAAAGCAATCTCTATAATTTTCTTAACTTCTTCTGCATCATATTCTTTAGGGTCTAAGGTATTGTCCACCAACTGTAAGTGCATGCCTCTCTCATACAGTTTCCAAGCCTATCAAGTGGGATGAAAATGGTATATAATCAAAGGCTGGAAAAGATAAAGCATTTAATTATTTAAATATTTATTACTCCCTTCATTTCTAAACATAAGAGCTGCCTAGTTAGCTTTACTTTAATGCTAAAATATAATGCCTTAATTTACTCTATCTTCCAAAACTAATAATGTTTTCTAAATTATTCTTATTGATTGCATAAGAAGGTTTTTACTAATTAATGGCTAGTTCTAATTAAAATAATTAAATTAAAATGATATTTTAGGAAAATCAATATATCTTTTTTATAAATAACTAACTAAACTAATTTTCTTAATTTGTGCAAATTAGTCATCTAAACCAGAGCGAGTATTGGATTCGATGTATAAGGAATAGCTTTTCAACAAAACTTATCCTAAAGTTCTCATAATAAAAGATTATTTATTTAAATAGAGTCATGATAATTTTCTCACTCTTTGGAGGAGATATTCGCCTTCATCATCACCATCAACCTTTAATTTGGTGCATTTTTTACCACTGATAATTTCTAAAATTACAATACCATAGCTATATATATCAACTTTATTTGATAATTGACCATGAATTACATACTCTGATGGTGTGTATCCTCTGAATAATATAAAATACATATGACACAATGAATTAGAATAACATATCTCAAATAAAACACAAATATTCAGATCCTGCAACATCTAAAATAGTTATATGCAATCTAAAGTTTGTGTTGTTAGACGCAGGTATGAATTCTTTCTTTAAGTTATATTCATGCTAATAGGCGTAATAGAATTCGTTTGATGACTTATTATATAGATTTTATCAATACCTTGGGCAATATGTGTGTGCGTGTGTGTGCGCGCTATATATAGTTTAGTGAAGAGACTTAAAATTAAATGAACAAATTAATTAGTTAAACTCACAATGTTCCTGCAAATCTTGTACTGAGATGAGTTTTGTCATCGGGTATAAACCTGGCCAACCCAAAATCTGCAATTTTTGGTTGTAGATCATCGTCTAAGAGGATATTGTTAGTTTTTATGTCTCTATGTATAATGCGAACATGACATTCTTCGTGTAGATAAGTCAAACCCTTTGCTATTCCTAAAATGACTTCATACCGTTGCTTCCAATTGAGATATCCCATCTTTTCAACTGTTTCCAAAGTTCACAAAATTTGAAATGTAAGAAATACAAAAGCATAAACATAAAAGTGATTTTCGAAATGTTATGCACAAAACAGAATTGATATATTAAGGATCGGAGCTAGTATTAGATAATTAGTTAAAGACTTTTTCAATTGTTTACCTCTAAGAACCATGGTCATCTTATGGGTTTTTCGTCGCCTAATACTCAAGGCAAATAATGCAACGAAGATCAAAGCAAGAGATACACCTGCGACAACTCCGCCAATAATGATCCCCTTATTGCTTTTATTGCTTGAGCCTGTGAAACAAACAATTATCTGACGGATATGTGTACTTCACGTGTCAAATTACTCAGTGCTCACATGTATGTTCAGAGAATTTTCATCAAGAAACTAGTTTTCAATGCTGATAATTAAAAGGATGCTACTTTAGACAAGCTAAGACAATATGTATTTTTCAGAAATAATTAACTTAATTGATTCTTTTAATGTTAAATCAGTTACTTAGATGATGAACAAGATGCGACTCTTTACACCAATAAATTATATTAGAATGCAAACTTCACCAACAGGGTTTGGATAGTATAAGAGGCTAGTCTCTCATAATATGATAACCAATGTTCAGATCCTTATTAGAAGAAATACCTTAGCAATGCCTCAAATAGGATTAACTTCAGTAGAAGGATATATGTGTGCTTAGCGGAAAGGGGAAAAAAGCAAATTCCTACTTGCTTGCAGTATTTGTGCGATGGCCAGTTATCAGGAAAGAGGGAAGAGGTGGAATATCTCATGAAGTAGCCAGCAGCATAAGCTTTACCGTCCGAATTGGGAACACAAATCTGCATATTACTGTAACATGCCTTCAAGCAATCGTCGCACCCAGTCTGTGTGATTGTTTGAATACACTGAGCGAAACCATAAATAGTTCTTGTACCATTATTGTTGTTGTTGTTGTTAGCAGGCAATTGTGCTTTTGTCTCCATGAAGAACCCTTGCGTTTTTGGTGCTGTTGTTTGGAGATTCATTAGAACTTGCTGCACAAGTGAGGTAAATAATGGAGTGGATTCACTTGCACTTTGATTTCCACACGATACGGCATTGAAATTCTCCGTTGTCTGGCCAGAGAAAGCAACCGTCTCGTACCTCAATACGCAAAAAATATAAATCGTATCATTTTTCCAAGTTCAATAATATGAGTTTTGTTCTGTACATATGTCTCGTCTTATAAAAATTTATTTTTATAGGCACACATACACACACGCATTAGTTATGGCATCATCCTATAAAAATTAACCGAAGTTTTGTGGAAAACGTAATCGCAGAAGTTATATTGTATTCATCAGCTCACAAGAATATATACAAGGGAAGCAGGATCAAGGGACATTAGTGTGTAACGAATGTCATGATACGCTGCGATAATGAGCGAAACGTGATTACAGGAAATGATTGATGACAGCGAGATTTCATGCATGACAGCAGCCATGACAGCAGCGATGAGGAGATCATGTGAGATAAGTCCATTACTCCCCCTCAAGTGGGTGCATGGAGATTCGAAATGCCCAACTTGGCAAGTAATGTATGCAGACGTTCTTGTCCTAAGGGCTTGGTAAACATGTCTGCTATCTGATGTTGCGAGGAGATCTTTCTTGGTGCAATTTCATGAGACTGGATACGTTCCCAAACAAAGTAGTAGTCCATCTCAAAATGCTTGGTTCGTTCATGAAAAACGGGATTGGCTGCAATGTGTAGTGCTGCTTGGTTGTCGCAGTAGAGGGGTGTAGCCTCGGTGTAGGTGGTGCCCAGTTCATGGAAAAGCCATCGAAGCCATACAACTTCACTCACTGTTTTTGCCATCGCCCTATATTCAGCTTCAGTGGAGGACTGGGAAACTACACTTTGTCATTTCGTTTGCCATGAGATGGGTGATCCTCCTAGTGAAGTTTTGTTGTACATCTGATTTGGCTCTCATCAAATAAACCCATATCCCGTGACTAAAATCATCGACTATAGTTAAAAAATAGTGAGAAACATTGAGCGAGGGAGTTTTATATCCTCCCCAAATATCACAGTGGACCATTTCAAAACAATGCGAAGTTTTTATTGAACCAGTGGGAAAACCAAGACGAGTCTGTTTAGCTCTAAGACAAGAATCACAATGATTTATGCTCAGGGGAAACTGATGCGAGAACTACGGAATGTGCTTCATCTTTTCACCAGGTGGATGGCCGAGTCTCTCGTGCCAGAGTTGAGGATGCTGTATACCTCATGCGAAAAACGCTAGGCTACTCTCATTTGGCGACCCAAACCCGTACAGCCCATCGCGCTCCTCAGCCACGCCAATCATCTTCCTCAAGATGTAGTCCTGTATGAGACAAATGTTGCCAACCAAAATGACACAAGTTATTATATTGCTTTAACAGTTTGCTGATGGATAGGAGGTTGCAGTGAAAGTCGGGAATATAAAGAACTTTGTTCAGATGTAATGCATCCGTTAAGATTGCTTTCCCAATACCTTCAACGTGAACACCTTGCCCTGTCGGTATCTTTATAGGCAATTGATTGACAGCCTAGACTATGTTATCAAGAAGTGAGGAATTGCAAGCAATGTGATCGGTGGCCCCAGTGTCAAGCACCCAAGAATCATGAAAGTTAAGAGTACCTACCATATTTGCTCTGGGGCCCCAGTCGAGGAATAGGCTGCATGCTTAAAATTTGCATCTTGATGGTATTAAAAGTCTCATCGAGCCCCATTAGGAGGTCGTATAACTGTTCTTGCTCCTTTAGGTCAGTAATCTTTTTGCCTAAGTTGCATTTGCATCCGCCACATTTGCATTGTGGCCAAGGGTTAATGGTTTGCATTTCATCCCACAGGCTTTTTAGCCTGGTATAGTATGTAGGTACGTTGTGCTTCTCCTTTCGCAGCGTTGCCACCTCACGTCAGAGCTCGTAGGCTCGTGGTGCACTCCCTTTGCCGAAACGTTCTTCGAGATCAACCCACACTTCTCTGGCCGTCTTCGCGTAACGTATACTGGAGCAAACATCCTTGTGCATCGCACTCTTTTGGCATCAGCAGAGATCCATCAACAAAGCCAATTTTGTTCTTAGCATATAACGCGTTGGACATGTCACTCGCCCATTCCGCGTAGTTGCTCTCCGTGAGAAGATCGCCGACGTAGATTTGGCCTGGGTTGTCGGAAGGGTGCAGAAAGTAAGGAGAGTTAGGATCCCTGCCACTGTCAGCCCCTTTGGCAGATTCAGTCTCTGTTGCACCACTCATGCTTGCAGATGAAGGAATCGTCACTGCTCTGATACCATGTGGAAAACGTAATCGCAGAAGCTTTATTGTATTCATCAACTCACAAGAATATATACAGGGGAAGTAGGATCAAGCGACATTAGTGCGTAATGAATGTCATGATACGCTGCGATAATGAGCAAAGCGTGATTACAGGAAATGATTGATGACAGCGAGATTTCATGCATGATAGCAACCATGACAGCAGCGATGAGGAGATCATGTGAGATAAGTCCATTAAGTTTTATTTTCTCATTGTCCCTACTTTCTTTTGGCCTTGTTACATCAAGGTTTGTGACAGACGACTGCTACTGATATAAATATCCAAACCGAATTCACCCACTTGGTATAGGATTAGCTGTTTTCCCCCATGTCTCTACTCTTCTGCTCCGGTTTAATTAATCAACGTCCGTCGTTTTAGAAAGGAGGGACTCATTCGAATGAGTGTAATGGTTTTTTTGATCTCATTCAATTGGTGTTTTCCCCATGTCTCTACTCTTCTGCCCTCATATGCAACTTTATTTTAAATGCGGAGTAAATGTTTCTAAAATCACACTGCAGTACAAAGAAATTACCCTTTTTTACAAGTATCAACGCTAAAATATGGATTGTAAATTTTTGCATGAGTACTTACAAATTGTTATTATTAATTGTTAAAATGCTTATCATGCATATTTGTAAATTCACCTGTAAGTACTTGTACATTTTTAATTAGTTCTTATAAATTTCCATAAATTTCCTTGTGTATTTAATTTTGTTATTTTTATCGGTTAAAATAAATCTATGCATTTTGTATTATAAAAAATGAGGAGCAGTTTGGTCATTTACCATCAAAACAAAAGTTCGCTTCGATTCTTGGATATTCGCAGTATAGTGTCATATTTCTTTTGTCTTTGAGTGAAATGAAGTTACATGCGAAGTCGACAAGGGGCGACAATGCAATATGTGAAAGTTTTTAAAACATGCAAATGTGAATTGAGGTTAACTATATTGATGGAGAGTACGAAATTTCAAAACCAATGGACCACATTGAGACACCGACGCTATTTATTATAGTCACCAGCTCATGGGTAAACATCAAGTGGTCACAGGCCGTCAACTCATTGGCAAAGGAAAAAAAAAACAAGGAGAAGAAGAAGAACACTACTACACCTTGTGGTCCTAACCATAGGAGTTTTTTTTTTTAAATCTAATCAATTCATAGAAATTAAAAACAAAGTTAAGCATGTCATTTGCAATCATAGAAATTAAATAGGAATTAATTTTCACATTACTGGAACTCAACCCCTATATTTTGATTATGTGCAACTCGATCTCTATAATGTTAATTATTTTATAATTTTCTATTTATGTTTTAAAAAATAAACTTATATTTCTAATAAATGTTAGGGACTAAACTTTAAATAGGTTAAAACTATAATAATTGAGTTGTAATAAATTATAGTTCTTAACTTAGGCTATGACCGAGTCATAACTATAATAGTTGAGTTGCATGAAAACAAAAAAAATTAGAACTGAATCAAAACTACGGATTGGATCAGGTTATTAATACTCAATGGCGCAAATGGTGACCATTTTAACAAAAGGTTCATAACATCATTGTCAACATCACTCTCTGTTGACTATGGCTCTTGGTCTCCTCATCACTTGTATGAACTTTTGAGTTAATAAGTAGGAAATTAAGTTATCAAAATATGTTCGAAAGTCACATAAGTCTGTTGTTAGGAGGAAAACACAAGTCTGTTCAAATATTCAAGTCTTAAACGCACAAAATACTCCGAAATTTAGGGTTAATTATTTTTTAAATTTTAAATTAAAGTACAATAATATTTCATATTTTCACTGTTAACCCCTTTATTTCGAATACATAATACAATAATATTACAAATACTTTGACGATTGATTTTCAAATGTCATTGATTTCTACATATTGTTATAATATACTCCATTATGTCCATTTTAGAAGGAGGCACTTGATGAGATACCATCTGGAGTATATATTACATTATTCTCATATTTTATTCATTGAGTTTTAGTTTATGCTTGTCAAAATTGGCTCTTTGACTTTTCAAAGGATAGATTTAACGAGAGCAAAGTTGAAAACTTTGTTACTTGTCAAACAATAATGTTAATGATTTTGTAGCTTTCCCTTGGCTTAGGTAAAAATGCAGGAAATACTTTCACATATTGCATCGTGGCCCATTTCAAGACCCTTGGCCGAGGTTAACGCTGAAGCAGTTAATTTCCAAGTTTTCCAGGTATTCAACGGCAATTAGTCGAAAATAAATTATAAGTTCACCATGCAAATAATACATATATCAGGTTCAAGTTGTTGATATACTAGATAACGGTTTTATTAAAATATAAAATTATAATCCACAGTAAATTTATAAATTTTGTTATTTAAAATACCCCACTTAATTACAAAAGTATTTGGGAATTTTCATCAGGAGGTAATTAAATTGCGCATGCTCCCTCCGGTATACAATACAAATCACTTCAACTAATTTATTTGAAACAAGAAAGAAGTTAACTCATTAAATTTATTTTAAATTGAATCATTTTTTCAAATTTACCTTTATTGGATGAGGTTTTGGAGAAGAGGGAAAAATAAGAAGCGTCACAATATTTAAGCATTAATTAAAGGTTATAATTGGAAAATGAGCATCAACTATCTGCAAGTGACTTGTATTGTGGACCAGACCATTCTTCTAAAAATGATTCATCTTGTACAATGAAGGGAGTAATTAAATACAATATTTCAAGGAAATCAACACCAAGTTATGACAAATAAACTAAACTAATTTCTCTAATATACAAAAATTATTTATCTAACTCTTATATTAAGGATTAAATACGGTGTACAATAAAAGGAAAATTATGATAAGGTACTTCAATAAGTGATAGAAAATATAAATATGGAGAAAAACGCACCAAAAGGATCCATGTTTGGATCCGTTCAAACCTCTCAAGCTCTGCAAGTTGATCCTCCAAAGTCCACGTAAAAATTTGAACTAGTTCAGACTGCTAGAAAATATAGAGTCCAAATGGGGTGGCACAGTAGAGCACCATACAAGAAAGAATATTGAGAGCAAAGAGAGGAGTAAGAAAACTCAACGATAGAGGGTGAGAAAAACTGATGGGATGACCTCCAATTTTTAGGAGTGGACTAAGGATATTTTGGGAACTCAAAATATCCATTACCACCATCAGTTGAGAGATTCCGTAAACCTCTCATTTAACTAAGCCAATTAAGAATATAAATAAATATATTTATATTTATCTTATAACTGATGGTGAATTATTTAAATTATTAAATTAAATTTCACTATTTAATTTACATATTTAAACATTTTTTAGATATTTATTTGACTCACAGTTGAGCCAACAATCCATATTTTTGTGATTAATTAAACATTTAATTAATCATTAATATTAGGAATAATTCAAATTTCCTGATTTCATTAGATATTCAGCTGACTCATGATTAAGCTAACGATCCACATTTTTCTCATCTGATCAATTAATTAATCACTTAATTAATTAATCTATTAATCATGAATTATTCAAATTTCCAAATTAATTGGTCCGGTTCATTAAGGTGTATCCGAACGTAAAATTCCAACATCTCCCACTCACACTTGATGACTGATCATCGTATGCTCATCATATCATTCTTGCTTCATATTTGGTGTATATCATGACCGCGTGGGCACAACACTCAATTCAGGTGCTTAAGTCCCTTATGCGGGATTAGCACACTAGGACACCCGGGATGTACCTGCAAGTAATATACATTTTGCCTTGAATACCCTAGATTTAATCATATATATATTGCTCATGGCGTATCTAATCCCTCTTGAGTTAATTCTCTATTAACTCAAATTGCCTCCTAATATGGGTAGTATCCACACTTACAATTTACTTGGCTAATTAACTAGTAAGGGATCGATCACAGACACTAGCGCAACTGTATATTTTAGAGTAAGTCTTTCTTCAAACTAGTCATTAGTCAGGGTTAACTTGGCTAATTTACCAATATTTGACCTATTAGATTGAATTACTCATGACCATAAGGTTCAAACTAAAGTTGTTATCACTAAGTCAATCCTTTATAATACCGTTAAAGTCTTAAGGGCATTGTTTCCTTTCCGACTCACACCATAATGGAACAGGAATATTCCATCTACATCCCTTACTGCGTATTGATTTATAAGCACATGCAATATGAATTGCATGCTACGACGTTCATCTTAACATGTAAGAGTGTATGTTGACTTTAATTCATTAACACTGTACAGACTCAAATTCTAGATACGAATAGTATCTGAATCAAAAATCTTCAACTCATAGCTCACATGACGACTTTAGAGAAGAGTTCTTTGCCTGACTGCAGGTTTCATGGATCACATGTATCCATGATTCAATCTATTATATGTATAGGTTTCATCTCATACTCATTTGAGGCGACATTCATGGAGCGATTCTTCTTGACTATATTATAGGGATTGCTTAATGTCTTACCTTTTATGTCCCGTGTGAACATAGCAAAGCTCGCGTGAGGGTCAACCTTAACCCATACGACATACTCGTCATATTATACATTACACATATATGTATACATACAATCATGATATGAATGAATTTCTTTTATTCCTCATATAAGAGAAGTTCAAGACCTTAAATTTTGCAGATGCCCAAGTTCTCAACTCGTTTCTGAAACGAAACTTTATTTTTAAGCTTCACAAGGGGATCAACCAACATTTGTGAGCAAATAAGGTGTTGAAGTGCATTGCTTTCATTCTAGCAATCATGTCTCTTGCAAAAAGATATGAAATTGTCTATGTATTTAGTATAACTATGTCAATGAGGGCTCTTTGCATAAGTAATTGCCATATGATTATTTTGGCATTTCTGGTTGAACCCTTCTTTTTACCATTTATTCCTAATCACTCTAGGAACTTCTTGAGCCGCAAGACCTTTTGAATGGTATAGAACACCGTATATGTTCAGGTTCCATGAAGATAAAGACACATAAGTCTATTTCCTTTATTGAGTAGGAACACCTTTCCTGAGATTACATATATGTTACTTGTCTAGCCCTCTGACCCACTCAACATTGGAATATCTTTCCGTGTGTGAGTTAATTCTTGATAATCCAACTCAAACTCCATGTTTCTTCTAACGTATCTCATGAACCTTTTTCAGAGCATCCCAGTACTTGCCGGGTTAGACTAAAAATGGTTTTCAAGTCCAACCATCTACCATGTATTGGGTCTTGCACACAACAATATGTACATTAAGCTACCGATTGCACCTAAGTATGGAACTATTTCATTTGCCTTTGTGTTTGATTCTTTTGCAGGGTGCATAAACTTACTCAATTTGGTCCTCTCATTTTACTATGTTTGAGTTTGCAATGTATTATGTCAAGATGCACAATATGTCTAATGTGATATAGACATTATTCTCCTTATGCAATCTCTATTAATGTTAACCCTTAATATTTATACTACTTTGTCCATTTCAACTTTTTGGAACAAATCCTTGAGTGCATTAACTACCTCATAGCTTATTTTCACCAATAAAATGTCATCAACATAAAAGGATATTATCACATAGATCATCCTTGACCGGTTGAAGTGCATGTAATGTGTTTTTCAAAGTTAAAGGTGTTATCACTTAATGAAACCTGTAACCCTACTACTTAGATGATTGTTTCTTTGAAGCTCTCAAATTGCTCCAAAGAGAGTTCTTCATCCAGTTTGCTCCAAAGAAAGATCATAGAGTGAATAAAGTAGTCAAAAAAGCCCAATGACTAGGGGATGACCTCCTATTTGTAGGAGTGGGCTCGATACATTTTGGGAACTAAAAATATCCACTACCATCATCTGTTGAGAGATTCTCTCAACCTCTCATTTGACTAAGTCAATTAAGAATATAATAAATATATTTATATTCATCATATAACTGATGGTGGATTATTTAAATAATATAAATTAAATTTCACTATTTAATTTATATATTTAAATATCTTTTGGATATTGAGTTTGCAATCCATATTTTATCTGATTATTAAACATTATATCAGAATACTTCAAATTTTTTGATTTCGTTAGATATTCAGCTCACTTATGACTAAGTCATCAATCCATATTTTCTCATCTGATCAATTAATTAATCACTTAATCAATCAATCTATTAATCAATAATTATTCAAATTTCCAAATTAATTGTTCCAGTTCATAAGGGCGGATTCCGACCCAAAATTCCAATAATAAAAGAATTACTAAAAAAAAGTCTCACTGCAAGTGAGCATCATATACAACTGTTATTATTTCCTGCACGCCTCATTATTTTCTATTGGATTTTTGGTAATTAGGTATAATATTTCCCTTTATAATAACAGTTTCCACCCCCTTTCAAATTGTGTGTAGACCATTGACTTCCAATAGGAGACTTGAAAATTTCCAACAATGACCCGTAAGGAAAAAATACAACAGCAAGTGCCAAGTGGGAACTGCCGCACTGGCAACGACCTTCATATTGCGGTGGTGGGGCCCACGTTTAGCCATGCGTCCTCTTACTTGGATGAAAAGTAGAGGTGGGCAGGATTTTTTTTTTTGGTTGAAAAATTGCTTAAGGCTCAATTTTAACATATGTCCTAATAATTTGAAATTTTGCATTCAGCACAAATACATGCAAATTTATCAATACTTCATATCTATGATTTGAAAAATGTTTTTTACTCTATTATCCAGTATTATGCATTTTTCTAAATTATACTATCAGGCATCTCACTGATTTGATTTGAGATCCGTCACTGCCTCTCTCAATAGAGGTGTCTCTTCTAGGAATCGAATTACTTGATACCCCAGGGATTCAATTGGGCCTTAAACTACTAGATCAACTATGTGTTGGTGAAAATGGTTGTTATTTTCTATTATTCTATATATATAATACTCTTGATGACTTTATTTTTCCTGTAATTAATGACATGCATGTAATTGTAATTTTATTCTCCATGTGATCATAAAAGTAATAGAGATGATGATAAACTCCCAAATGACATTTACCCCTTCATGTGGCTATAAAGAAAAGTAATAAAATTTGATTCATGATCTCGCTTTAAAAATAAAAGGAAAATCATATGTAATAATCCAACCAAACTTCTAAGAGAATTGACTCAAATTAGTCAAAATTGTACAATATAATGTATTCACTCATCCATATTTAGTAGTGCGATTGATTTATAGTTAATTACACAAAGACTGAAGAATGCAATGAAGGGCAGTCACTTTCTATTATCCCCTTCTTGATATTTTAATACTACATCCGATCATAAATATAAGATCTAAAATATACTTTGTACAATAAATTAGACCTTATATTAATGATTGAATGTAGTGGTTCTTTTCAATTAATTTCATTTTTGAGTTCCAAACTTGAAGTTTCACATAATTATTACATAGTGAAAGCTAGAGGTATAGAGACACATCTTCCATGAAACTCTAATTAGTTTCAATGAAGATGGGCATAGTTGGCCTCATATTCTCTAATAATCCCTTCTTCTGAAGCAAAACCATCAGTTCAGACATTGTTGGTCTTGTTTCTGCAGATGGTTGGGTGCAAAGCAAAGCAATCTCTATAACTTTCTTAACTTCTTCTGCATCATATTCTTTAGGGTCTAAGGCATTGTCCACCAACTCTAGGTGCATGCCTCTCTCATATAGTTTCCAAGCCTATCAAGTGGGATGAAGATGAAATGGTATATAATCAAAGACTAGAAAAGATAAAGCATTTAATTATTTAAATATTTATTGCTCCATTCAATTCTTAACATA
>JANTPZ010094752.1:0-20709 GCA_025593235.1 Vachellia pachyceras | reverse complement strand
TTCAAAATGACCATTTTACCCTTGCTATTAGGCCAAATGACCGTTTTGCCCTTTGGTCATTTTACTTAGAATTTTCAAGACTAGGGACTTAGTCGGTCATCCTTTCTCGTCTATAGGCATTTTCCTTTCTATTTTTCTTATTTACGAGGCTCAAGTCATTTCGTAATTCATTGGTTTGCCTTTTACTTCCGTTTACGAAATTTGGGATATTACATATTACACATATGAATAAGAGCAAGAGTGGAATAGAATTAATACAGAGATACTTTGCCAACTTCCTAATAACTCATTAAATCAGCAAAATACTAGGCTAAGAAATAGGAACAACAAAATGAGTTTATTTTTCAAAATTCATATTGCAAACTAATTCCGAAAACATTCCATGCAACTCAAACTTATTATTGACATCCAAACCAATCACATCAATAACTATTGAGATTTGTATTAACAACACATTTTTTAGTTTCAAGTAACAATTATAATGCACAAAAAAATTTGTTATTGACAGCTAAACCAATCATATTAACAACTACTAAGTCTTGTATTGATAATATAGAAAGTAATATTTAAATCTTTACTGAAACTGATGCCCATAATTTTTACTTAAAAGTATTTTGAATAGGATCGCATCCAAAATTGGAGAATAGCGTAATTAGTCTAAAAATTGTTATATCAATGATGATTTTTTAGTGAATAACATGAGATTGAGGACTTAATGCCCAATAATGATGGGTTCAAATGGGCGAAAATGCATGATATTGAATTGGCAAAGGATGATTTCATGGCTCCTATAAAACTTTCCATGCAAATTGCCACATAGGCATTTAGCTTCTGCATCTTTGTATTCACACACACACTTTTATGAAAGTTGACCTTATGAATAGATTTTTTTTAAAAAAAAATCATTACCATGTCATGGAAATGGGTAATCCTATTTGTGTGTGGTTGTCTCATATAGTTGTAAAGTCAATTTATGTTGGTTTGGTTTTCTGACTAATGTTTAGTCCCCTGGACATCACATCTTATAGTCATTAAAATTTATTAAATGGACCTTTTAGATGCACAATAATAAACCTTTTCAAACTTTATAAGCTCTCTGAGCCTATGACATCTTATTCACAATGCATTATTGCAGAATTTTCATTTTAATAAATTACAATGAATTTGTCAAAGTTTTGTGGCAAAAAAAAATTAAAATAACTTTTTTATTATAAATTTGGTCAAAACTTAAAAAAGAAACTCATAATAGCTTATATATAGGTACCATTTGCTGATCATTCATTCTTTGGATGGTCCATTAATTTTAACTGTTTATATATTGCTTAATATTTTAGATCCATAGAAAATTAATAAATTAACAAGATAATTCAAATGTCTTGCATAGACGGTGATTAGTCTTAGTTATAAAGCATGCTTCTAAATAATTTTATGTCAGGAAAAAAGTTTAAGAGTCTTCCTTAAAGCTATCCATTCTGCATATACTTTTTGTTGTTTAGATTTATTTTTTATTTTAACTTTCCTTGAAATCCTTACAAGAGTTCATAAATAGAAAAACACTATATATAAATTAATTATATAATATATATATATTAGATAACTTCATTTAAATTTAACCTTGAGCAAATCCTCTACAAGTAAATGCACATAATAAAATAAAAATATATGTGATAAATGCTACAATTAGGTGCATCCATCTCTTGTTTCATTAAAATAATTTTGCAGCATGATCAAGGGGGTGAACTTTGTAAATATTGTGGCCAAGAAAATATTGTAACAAATATGTTTGCAAAAGAATTTATTTTGGGAATTTCGCAGTAAAGAGTTTTGTTTAATTGCAAAGAAAAGTTTTCATATCAGGTCTATCAAGTCACTTTATTGAAGATGATATATTTAACTATTTATAACAAAGTCTTTGCTTTTTATGATCCATAAGATCATTTTCAAAATCCTACGATGTACATGTGGCCTATATATAATTTAGGGTTAAGTAGCATTTTTGCCACGGAAGTATACACGTTAGAGTACTGAGTATTTGAAAGTTTTCTTAGGATCAGATTCACCCAGAAAGTTAACAAAATGTAGCATTTTTCACTTAGTAAGAGTGGATCCTTAATAGATGTTTGTCTTCATTCAAATAAGGCATATGTTAAAAAAATCAAACATGTATCAGAAATACGTATATTCCATATATATATTCAGTTTTTTATAATATCTCTCAATCCAGACATCCAATTGATTTAAAAATTGTCTCATTTAAAAGTGGACTCAAAGGGCTTTCTTATGATAGGTCATTTGTCAATTTTGGAGTTGAAATTAAGAAGTTACACCATTCTGAAGTTTAAACTGTATAAACCATTTATGAAGAGTAAACTCATTCGAATAAGATTTATTTTCATTCGAGTGATGAATTTCTCAACCGTTTTTCCCCCAAAGGTGTAGAAAGTAGAATTTCTACACCTTTAGAGGTGACTTTCTAAACCGTTGGTTAAGAAAACGGTTTAGAAAGTCCATTATTCGAATGAAAATAAAACTCATTCAAATGAGTTTACTCTTCATAAACGGTTTAAAAAAATTTAAACTTCAAATTGCTGTAACTTCTTCATTTCAACTCCAAAATTGACAAATGACCTATCATTGGAAGACCTTTGAGTCTACTTTCAAATGACATAATTTTTACAATGATAGGATTTGTATTTTGTGAGATATGACAAAAAAAAGTATCAGGAATACGTATATTCCAGATATATATTCAGTTTTTTTTATAATATCTCTCAATCCAGACATCCAATTGATTTAAAATTGTCTCATTTAAAATTGGACTCAAAGGGCTTTCTTATGATAGGTCATTTGTTAATTTTGGAGTTGAAATGAAGAAGTTACAACATTTTGAAGTTTAAGCTTTCTAAACCGTTTATGAAGAGCAAACTCATTCAAATGAGATTTATTTTCATTCGAGTTATGCATTTCTAAACCGTTTTTCTCCCAAAGGTGTAGAAAGTAGAATTTCTACTCCTTTGGAGGTGACTTTCTAAATCGTTGGTTGAAAAAACGGTTTAGAAAGTCCATCATTGAATGAAAATAAAGCTAATTCGAATAAGTTTACTCTTCATAAATGATTTAAAAAACTTAAACTTCAAATTGATGTAACTTCTTCATTTCAACCCCAAAATGACAAATGACCTATCATTGGAAATCACTTTGAGTCTACTTTAACATGACATAAGTTTCACAATGATAGGATTTGTATTTTGCGAGATATGATAAAAAACCAAACATATATCAGGAATACATATATTCCAGATATATATTCAGTTTTTATAATATCTATCAATCCAGACATCCAATTGATTTAAAAATTGTCTCATTTAAAAGTGGACTCAAAGGTATTTCTTATGATAGGTCATTTGTCAATTTTGGAGTTGAAATAAAGAAGTTACATCATTTTGAAGTTTAAGCTTTCTAAATCATTTATGAAGAGTAAACTCATTCAAATGAGATTTATTTTCATTCGAGTGATGCATTTCTAAACCGTTTTTCTCCCAAAGGTGTAGAAAGTAGAATTTCTACACATTTAGAGGTGACTTTCTAAACCGTTGGTTGAGAAAACGGTTTAGAAAGTCCATCATTTGAATGAGTTTGCTCTTCATAAAGGTTTAAAAAATGTAAACTTCAAATTGCTGTAATTTCTTCATTTCAACTCCAAAATTGACAAATGACCTATCATTGGAAATATCTTTGAGTCTACTTTTAAATGACATAAGTTTCACAATGATAGGCTTTGTACTTTTCAGGATATGATAAAAAAAACCAAACATGTAACAGGAATATGTATATTTCAGATATATGTTCAGTTTTTGATGATATCTATCAATATAGATATCCAATTGATTTAAAAATTATCTAATTGGAAAGTAGACTCAAAGGAATTTAGAGTGACAGGTCATTTGTCAATTTTGGATTTGAAATAAAAAAGTTACAGCATTTTGAAGTTTAAGCTTTTTAAACCATTTATGAAGAGTAAACTCATTCGAATGAGATTTATTTTCATTCGAGTAATGAATTACTAAACCATTTTCCCCCAAAAGTGTAGAAAGTAGACTTTTTTACACCTTTGGAGGTGACTTTCTAAACCGTTGATTGAAAAAACAGTTTAGAAAGTCCATCATTCAAATGAAAATAAAACTCATTCAAATGAGTTTACTCTTCATAAACGGTTTGAAAAGCTTAAAACTTAAATTGCTATATCTTCTTTATTTCAACTCCAAAATTGACAAATGACCTATCATTGGAAAGCCCTTTGAGTCTACTTTGAAATGACATAAGTTTTACAATGATAGGATTTGTATTTTTTGAGATATGATAAAAAAACCAAACATGTATTAGGAATACGCAATTCCATATATATGTTCCATTTTTTTATATCTCTCAATTTAGATATCCAATTGATTTAAACCTTGTTTCATTTTAAAGTAGAGGCAAAGGTACTTTCCAATAATAGATCATTTGTCAATTTTGGAGTTGAAATGAAGAAGTTACAACATTTTGAATTCTAAACGTTCTATACCGTTTATAAAGAGTAAACTCATTCGAATGAGCTGTATTTTCATTCAAATGATGAACTTTCTAAACTGTTGGGGAAAAATGAGGTTTATAAAATCCATGATTTGAATAAATGTAAACTAATTTGATTAAATCTCAACTTTTATATTCGATTGAATCTAAAACGTTGTCGAAAAAATCGATTGAGTGAGTTTTTCGATGAAGAGGAGGCTTTCGTTCGAATAACACATACCTTATTCGAATGAAGACAAACGTTTGTTAAGGATCCGTTGCTCTAATTGAAAAATGTTACATTTTATAAACTTCCATGGTGAATCTGGTCCCAAGAAAACTTTCGGATACTCAGTGCTCCAACATGTATACTTCCGTGGCAAAAATGCTACTTAACCCTATAATTTATTTGTATGGGATCCATTTTGAAAATTCTTTGAGTTGACGCTACAAACCCTTGTTCATGGTATAGGTGGTAAAGTAGATCAACCCGCAGGTTGGGCTAAAAGACCCACAAACTGACGTGTTGGTATTTATACAATTCAGCCCGCTACTTTTTAACATTTTTTTCATATTTTTTAACTTGAAGTATCTTTTTCATTTTTTCAATACCTAAAATAAAATATATTTTTTCACAAATTTAATTTATAAAAATACACCAAAAATTAAACATAAAATATCTAATTCAAATTTCAAATAATAAAACTTAAACATATATAATACACTTCATAAGGTTGAATTTAATTAACAATTAGTATGTATCTTTTTCATTACGTTGTAAAAAGTATCTTTTTTATTACTGATGAAAACTACAAACTAATTAACATGGCATTAACATTTACTTTTTTAATGTAATTCAAAGTATACTCAAATCACTAAGAAAAGTATTGTATATCAGGGTCGATCATATCATTACAATGAAGTTGACACCGACAATTGATAAATTGAATTATTTACAACAAAGTTTTTGCTTTTGTTCATCCATCAAATATTTTTTTCCCACATACCACAATGTGCATGTGGACTATAATTTGTTAGTATGGGACCCACTTAAAAAAATTTTGAGTTGACGCTACAAACCCTTATTCATGGCACATCAATTTAACAACACATCATAAAAGTTTATTCATTGAATAGATTTTTCAACGTTGATATTTTTTTTTTCTTTTTCCAGCTAGAGAAACAGTGACATTTTTTAATCAATTTTACTTATTTACGGCACGTCAATTCATAACACATCATCAGTCCTTGCCTTATGGACCATTAGCATATTTCAGTCTTCTAAAGATTACAATTCTTTATTGATAATTAATTTAGATGTGATGTTAATTTAGCAATATGCAAGAAGTATTTGCATTTACCTACACATCACATCTTATGATCGTTTAAACTTTTTGAATTGGACCCTTTTTAAATATAGGATAATAAACCATTCCAAACTTTGAAAGCTCTTTATAAGTTTACAACCCCTTATTCACTATGCTTGTTATTAATTGGTAGAATTGTTTTTTTACTAAATTACAATGAATTGTACAAAAACTTATGACAAAAAAATTGAAAAGAACTTTTTTAGTATAAGTTTCCTTAAAACTTAAAAACTCCTAATAGTTTATAAATAGACATTATGTTCACATTATTCATTCTTTGAACGGTCCAATAATTTTAACTATTTATGTGTTGCTTAATATTTAGATCCATAGAAAATTAATAACTTAATAAGATAATCCAAACCAATTCCTTTATTGATGGTGACTAGTCATAGGATACATTTAGGTTCTAAGTAATTTTAATTCAGATAAAAAATTTAAGAATCTTATAGTTATTTATTCGACATGAACATTTTTGTTTAGCTTTAATTTTAACCCAAAGTTTCCTTACAAGACTTCATACATAGAAAAGCGCTATACATAAATTAATTATATAATATATATTAATGGCCAACAATTTGAAATTAAATATACTGGCAACAGTAATAGCAACAATAATACTATGAAACTTCATCTCAAAAAGAAAATAGCAATTGTGATCATGTAAAGCCATCAAGGGCATGTGATGAGTATTGACTTGGAATAAAAACTAAAAATAAAATAAAATAAGAGCATATGAAGATAAAATTGCTATGTTTTTAAATTTTGGGGGTAATATTGAGTCAGAAAACACTTCTTGGACAACATTACTACTTTATGAAAACTTTTAGGGTAAAAAAATCTTATCTCAATACAAAATAATATATGATAATGCCTACTGGCATATTTTAAATGTTAAATCACTACTAGAAAATGTTGATGCGTTATTTTGATGATAACAAAATGATTTCAGAAATTATAAAGCTTAAATTGTTGATAATTAAGTATTCTTGGTAAAACACTTGAGTTCCGTAATCAAGTAATCAATTTTCTGTGGAAGTATTGAGAATACTTGAGTATTGCATTTAAATACTCAAGTATCAAGGGTTTTCAAGAGTTAAAAATCAACACTTTCAGAAAACACTTGAGTATTTATTGAAAGTGTTGATAACACTTAAGTTCTGATATCAAACACTCAAGTATTGTAAGTTAAAATGTTTTTGAAAACCAACACTTTGAGTGAACACTTGAGTATTGAGTAAAAGTGTTGCAAACACTCGAGTGATTATTTCAAACACTCGAGTATTGGTGTGAAAATGTGCTACAGAAAAATACTTTCGTGAAAAACTCAAGTATTGTGTTGAAGTAATAACAACACTCGAGTATTGGGTTAAAATACTCGAGTATCGTGTTTTGATTTCAAAGGAATACTCAACACTTGATGCAGAATACTTGAGTATTTGATGAAAGTATTTATAACACTCGAGTATTGGATTTAAACACTCGAGTATAGAGTCAAAATACTTCAACTTGAAGCTGAATACCCGTGTTGTGAGCAAAGTATTGACAAAACTCGAGTGTTAGCTTTGAACACTCGAGTATTGGCAAAGTTTTCAAACATGCCACAACACTCGAGTGTTAGTCTTCAACACTCGAGTATCGGGCAAATTTTTACACTTTAAGCACAACACTTGAGTATTCAATGGAAGTGTTTTACAACACTCGAGTATTAGGTTTCAACACTCGAGTATTGAGCAAAATTTTCAAACGTAAGACAACACTTCAAGTTGAACACTCAAGTATTTGATGAAAGTGTTGAGAACACTCGAGTAGTGACTCTGAACACTCAAGCATCGAAGTTTCTGTCTTTCAAAGCACATCTCTTACATCAAAACACTCGAGTATTTTGAATCAACACTCCAGTATTCTAATATTAATGTTTTCACTTTCGTTTTTCTTATGAATACTCGAGTAAAATCTAAAAGTATTATCAACACTCAAGTATTGGGATCTTAACACTCAAGTATTTGTATTGAACTTTTACCATACTCTCAGAAAACACTCGAACAGTTTCAAAAGTATTCAGAACACTTGAGTATTGTTTTGAAAATTCAAATTACTTGGTTAACACTCGAGTATTGAACATGAACACTCAAGTATTACTCTTTCAGCAGAAAATCTTTCTCACAGCGAAGCATTTTGATCTCAGAAACTTTTCTATTTATGCTTTCTAAACATCATCTGATATAAAAATATTTCTCAGAACATGCTTTAAACAGGTTGGGCACTCCATGAAAAGAAGAAACACAATTAATGGTTTTCGGCGCAACGGTACTTCTACAGTAACGTAATTATGACGTTCAACCACCACACTTAAGAGTAACGAGCCTACGTATCTTTTTCAACGGACAAATGGGTGTTCAAATCTGAGCAACGGGCATTTACAATTTCTTCTCTATAAATAGAGAAGACCTCAATGACAGAAGACACACACAGAGAGAACAAGCGAAACGCATTACTCATTTCTACGAAAATCTTCTTCTGTCATTATCTTTTGAGTGCTTTACTGATTCATTATCTACTCTTTAAAGAGAGTTTATTTCATCCATTATCTTTGTTAGTCTGTGAGTTTTTCAAGGTTGGGACCTTGAATTTGTTGGGTGAAATTTGGTCAGAAAACAAAGTGCGTGAGACTCTGTTTCTTTGCATATTGTAAGAGGGAGTGTGATTCTCATTTGTAAGGCTGGTGAGCCTGTTTTGTTGGTGATTAGTGAATTGAAAAGCTCAGAGGTGCTCTGGGGACTGGACGTAGGTCAGAGAGGACCGAACCATGATAAATCACTGTGTTCATCTTTCATTATCTCTCTCGGTGACTTTGAGCTTTTTGGTTTCAGTTTTTTAATTTTTTTATCTGACCAATTCACACCCCCCTCTTGGTCAAATCTTATTCTAACATTTGGTATCAGAGCAGGTCTCTTGTTTAAAGAACTTAACAGTTTCAAGAGAGATCAATGGCAGGATTTGGCGAACACATTCTCACTGATGGAGCTTCTATCACCAGACCTCCAGCATTCAATAGTCAAAAATTTTCTTTTTGGAAAATCAAGTTCCAAAACTTCATTATGGCTACTGACTTTGATTTATGGGATGTTTTTGAGACAGGAAACATTGTACCCATGAAAAGAGACAAAGATCAGATGGTTCCCAAAGCAAAAACAGAATTTGACGAAGAAGATAAGAAAAAGTCGCTGCCAAATAGAAAGGCTGTCCTGATGCTACAAGCAGCATTAAATGAAGATGACTTCTTCAAAGTCTGCACCTTACCTTCTGCTAAACATATGTGGGATGCATTAGAGATAACCTACGAAGGCACAGAAGCTGTAAAAGAAAGTAGAGTCAACATGCTGACCACTGAGTATGACTTATTCAGAATGAAAGATGAAGAAACCATTGCCGAATTCCAAATGCGTCACACTCATCTCATCAACAAACTTGCAACCCTTGGCAAAACATATAATCAACGATCCCAGGTTAGAAAAAATTTAAATGTTTTGTCAAGCAAATGGGAAGCAAAAGTCACAGCCATTGAGGAATCTCGTGGAGAATCAATGACCTCCGTAGCAGCTTTGTTTGGAAGTCTTGCTGAGTATGAAAGCAAGCAAAAATTCAAAAAGGAGCTGTCCAATATAGAAGAAAAGAAAAAGAAAGGGCTGGCTCTTAAAACAATCAAAGAAAAAGAAAAGGAACCTGATTCAGAAGATGAGAAAGATGACGTGGAAGATGAAGAGCTAGCAATGGTCGTCAGAAAATTTAAACACTTGTACAGGAAGGATCAAAACTTCCGAAGGCCACAAAAGGGAACTTCTAGCAAAATCATATGTTATGAATGCAACAAACCTGGACATATGAGAAATGACTGCCCACAGCTAGCTGCAAAAACAAAGACAAAGAAAAGAAAAGGCCAAAATTCTTTAAGAAGAAGAAGGCTTACGTTTCAGGCATCTGGGGTAACAGCTCAGATGAAGAAGAGAGTGAAGCAGAAGAAGAAGCCAATCTTTGTCTTGTAGCTGAGGAAGAAGAAATTGACACTGAAGAGGTAATTCTTGAACCAAGCTATGATGAATTACGTCAAGAATATGATGAAATGCATGATGAATTACTTAAGTTTGCTAAAGAATTATCTTTTCTAAGAAAAAGAGTTAAAGAACTAGAAAAAACTAGTTGAAAATACTATTACCAGTGATATTTGTTCAAAATGCCATGATTTGACAATTCAAAATGAGAAGTTATCCAAAACTCTTCAAAAATTTACTCAAGGTAGTGAAACGCTTCAGATAATTTTGAAAAATCAAAAAGTGATAAATGATAGAAGTGGTATAGGATACATTTCTTAAGATGATTTACTTAAAGGAAAGAAAAAATATGGCAACAAAAGTTATTTGAATTATTTTCAAAAATCTGTTCATACATCAGAACCATTTGCATTTTGTAATTACTGTAACAGAAAAGGCCATCGAACTAGAAACTGCTATTTTAGGAGGAATAAAGATTTAGGCACTTATAAATGGTACCAAAAGGAACTTATGTTCCTAAGGCACCAAATACTAACCATCGAGGACCCAATAAATCTTGGGTACCTAAAACAACTAAATAATCTTATTGCAGGTATGTCTTAAGGCATTCAAAACAAACAAATGGTGTCTTGACAGTGGATGCTCAAGACACATGGATGCTCAAATCTTATTCTAACAGAAAAATGTTATTTAGCGACGGAAAATCTGTTGCTAAATGATTATTTTCCGTCGCTAAATGGAAATTTTCTAAAGAAAACTAGCCATTTATAATGGATTTTCGGTCGTTAAATGGTATTTTTCTAGTAGTGAATTTAATCTCTGTTCAACGTAATTATCATTTTTAAGCTTTAAAAGGGATCAATTTTTTTTCAAAAATAAAAGAAAAATATGTGGTAAATGATGCAATTTTGTGTATCCATCTCTCTTTTCATTAAAATAATTTTGTTTCGGGAATTTTGTAAGAAAGAGTTTTGTTTAATTGGGAAGAAAAGTAATACATATTCGAGTCCATCATGTTACTATATTGAAAAAGAAATATTGTTTTATTTCAATATGAAGTATTTTCTTTTTTCAATCCATAAAATATCTTTGTCTGTGATCAATATGTAATTCATTATCATGGGACCATTTTGAAAATTCTTTACGAATTGACATTGCAAACTTCCATTCACGGTACATATGCTTTTGCCAAATGCCAAGTTATTCACGCTAAAAATTGTTATTTTCCATATTTGCAAGAACGCTTATGGCAATGATAAAGGTGTAAGACCACACAGATATGTGCATATGTGCGTGTATATTGTAACGTCCTCTTTCTATAACTCAAATAGTGACTAAAATATAATATTAGTCATGGTTGATTCACTTTTGACAAATCAAATCGGTTAAAAATACCATGACTATGTAAATTTTTCCTTTTCAAACCCAACGGATAACAACATATATTAATAAATATTTTATGGGTCCATGATATAGTATCCTCAAAATTAAAATGACGAATAATTTAAATCAGAGTTTTGCATAATGAGCCCTATAGATGGCAATATACATCAATCAACACATAAATAAACAAGGAGGCTTTACAGAGATATATCAAGATATCTAAGCCTCTGTATTTCTCCCCGACGTACCAACACCAGTACTATTCCCTGAAAAATGTTAAACCACAGGGTGAGACATACGTCTCCGTAACCAACAGTTCCATCTCATTGGGCATACGAGTAAGTGCCCATGAGGTGTCACGTGGGATAATCATTTTATAATAATATAACATGATGCCACTTATTCAACATAAATATTTATCAATTATGACATCATAATCTCATGCTTATCTCATCATATAATTGCATAAAATTCAATGCATAAGATTCATTTATCTGATATTCCTTATTCCTCCCCAGGCTTATTTCCTCTAACTGAACCTATGGGCTAGTACTATCCCATGCAACTGGTAGTACACATTTCGAGCTTTCCGATCAAGTGATGTGGACCGGCCAAAATCCACAGAGCACAAGAAACGGACCATGGGTTCCCCCTTTACAAAATAGTGGGGTGTCATTGCCCTGTTAAACATAATTGGGCCAAAAGGACTAACCAGTGTACACCTGGTAGCCTACCACCTTATTTCCTCTTTTTGTACAATAAAATCACCCCCTTATTTCCTCTGAAATAACCTCCCATCAAAACAACATCCACCACTCCCTCTTATATTATAATATTTCTGTCATGAATTATGAGCAAATTTTACAATTTCTCAAGGCAAATATAAAATAATACCATAAATAAATAAATTACCTTTTCTTTATAAAAATAGATCCCACGAGACAATTTTATTAACAACATAATTTTATTATGCAAAACGAACATCAATAACATTTTCCACAATTATTTAAAATCACTCACAGACATGTTACAAGCATGCACAAAGAGAGGAAAGTGGTTACCTCTCGCCAAGCAATAAAATACTACCACGGGTAAAATCCTCGTCCAACACCAAGACCCTATAAACGGTCTACAAAATTTAAATAATACTACACATTAGTTTACCACTAATTTTGGGTGGTAAAATTGTTACTCAAATTATTTTATATTATTAATAATATTCATACCAAAATTCTAATTTAAATTTTATGATCTTAAACATATAATAGTTTTTAAATTATAAATCCTTAATTTATTAGTCAAACTAATTTAATTAGAATATCAAACATATATTTAATATTTTCAATAAATTATTTAAACGAATTTTAATAAATATATTCACCCATAGAAATTTATATCTATAAATACTTTTTATTTAAATAATTCATTTAAATACTTTCTATATATTTTTAAATAATTTATTTAAACAAATTTATTATTTATTCCAAAAACTCATAAATATATATACACCTTTATATTTATATATATCTATATATATTTTTAACAAATATATATATACCCAACTATATATATTTATAAGTATTAAACCATGAAATAGCAATAGTAATAAATTTGTTAAATATTATTTTAACAATTTAATCATTACTATTTATTCAAAACAATAAATATCAAAAATCATATATTATAACAAAATTCGTAATAAATATCACAGTATATAAAAATAAATTTAATATCACATATCATAGTTATAAAAATAGATCTACAATTTCATAGTCTTCTACAATTAAAACTTAAACTGTACAAAAATGAAATTTCGAAAATATTCTCAAATAAATATAATATTGGTACCATTAGAAAGAGAAAAATATTTAGAACAACTTTCATGAAGGAAGTTTAATGAAAATAAAACATTTTACTTACCTAAATAATTCCAGTAGTAGAAGCTTAGATTAAAAACACCCACTTTTCAGCTTCCTCCCTCTCCAGCACTCCTCTCCTTCTCTCTCACTCTCCGACTAACACTCTCCTCTCAACTGGAACGTTGTGTGTGTGTTGTGAAGTGGTATGTGGGGTGTATGGGGGTATATATAATACCCCCAATAGTACTATTCATTATATATATATATATTTTTTTTTTGAAAAATTCTTTTCAAAGAAAGCTGCCGCCGAAAGCTCGCCGAAACTGTTGACAAAATTTTATTTATTTATTTTTTTTATTTTTTTTCACCGACAGCACAGTAACACCGACATCACAGTAATTTTTTTTTTATTCCACTGAATGCACAATACTCTTTTTCTTTCCTTTTTTTAATTATTTTACATATATGATGGAATATTTTATTAATAAATGTCAAACTATTGAAATTTTTTGTGATAGATAGCCTTACTTTACAAAGTTGGAATTACAGGCCCTATCACATATATGTGCATAGTAAAACAAATAGTCTAATCTTTGATGTTGTGTAATATTTACCCTTTTGTGATAGAGAAAAAATGATGGAGGAAAGAAAATCTAGAAAAAAAAAATTGTGGGGAGAAATGGGTTTTTCTCTATTTGGATGGAAGAGAAAAAGTGTGAGGAAGGACAAGTTGGAGAGAAAACTCTTTCTCCTTATTTAACCACCTGCTGTTTATTGTTTTTTCATTTTAAGCCACTAAGTTTGACTTATAATTTCTTAATCTGATTTTGACTTTCGTTTTTTTAAAAGGATAAACTTGAATATACATTCTAATATTTAGTTACTTACTAAAACCTTGCAACCTTAAAAATATGTTATATTTTTATATAAATTATTTTATTTTGAAATATAAAAAGAATTGCCTTCTAGCATGCCACTTTTCATGTTTGGGAAATTTTTCCCCTAACGATGCATGCAAGCCAAAACAAAAAATATTTTGAAATCCATAAAAAGCATATCAAAATTTGTAAAAAGTATCTCGAAATCTATAAATTTTTCTTAAATTCCGTAAATTTTTCTCTGAATCCGTAAACTCCTTTATCCCAACGGATTCCCAAACACACACTTTAGATAACCCAACCCTCCACCTTTTTGATGGGTTGACCTGCGGGCTCAACCTATATTATCGTCTCTAATTCACAACACATTATTAATCTACGTACACATGTAATTTTTTTTTGAATATAAACTGAAGATCATTACAATAAGTAAAGAGCTACAAGAAGTTGGGGGTAGGATCTCCCCTTCCGCTACCATCTGCTGGAGGGCAGGTGGTGGCTGCTCATAGAAACAAAAGTTACCAACCAAGGCATGTGCCATCTTAGCTAATCGGTCAGCCAAAAAGTTATCATCCCTCATAACATGGTGGAAGATAATGTTCCAATATCTAGTAAAGATCATCAGGGCTTCATTAACAATATCTAAGAATGAGTGCCTATTGTCACAACCCCGAGTCATCAGGTTCACAACCTCTATGCAATCTGAAAGAACTGTAACATTCCTGTAATTACGAACCCAGCATAACTGAAGACCATGAATAATGGCTATAAGCTCCGCAATGGCAGGTGGAACCATAGAGAGTTTACAGCTATACCCACATATCCAACGATTATCACTGTCACAAAGGAACCCACCGCATCCACTTCGACCCGAGCAGAGAACGGATCCATCAACCTCTAGCTTACAGAAACCAGCCCCACCTGTGATGTTTTGTTGATATGTCAGATGGCAGATGGGTCGTTGAACTAACATAGAATGATCTCCACATGCTCTAAAGAGAGTGGCCTGAGTATTAGAGGTATCAACACGAACTTCTTCACCAAACACTTATAATTGAATGTTATTTATTGACTCATATAATTGAATGTTATTTATTGACTCATTCTTTTTAAAAAATATAATAGAATTTTCCAAGTTGTATGTCCTTTTTTGGGAGCTTGAGAAACCCATAAAAATTGCTATTTGCATATAATACTATAGAATTTGAAAATTTTAATGGCCCCCTTTCCTTTGCCTTGTCCCTTTCCTTCTCCTTTTCTCTATCCGTGTCCCTAGCTTTCTCTTTTCCCCTCTCCTTCTCTCGCCTTCTATCAGTTTCTTTCTCCAACTCCCTGACCTTCACACGATCCTTATCCTTACCCTTTCCTTCTTATCTTCATCGCTCTCACGGTCTTTATCCCTATACTTCTCTCTATCATAGTCCTTCTCACTCAATTTACCATCTTGAATCCTATCCTTTTCACGATGCCTTGTTCATTGAGTCATACCTTGATTCAGACCGTGCGTTGTTCATTGAAACAACTGCAAATAACTCAGTTTAAATCAAAATGCCATGAATTTAATCAAAACCCTCCTGATGAATTGCAATTCAAGCCCTATTACTCATATTGAACCAATTACATGAAACCATATAGACATAGGCGGACCCATATATGGAATATGCATAGCTAATACATATCCTTTTAGCTTTTGTTCCAGACACTTTAACTAAGATGACTTAGTAAGCAAGTTGATTCAGGTAACTCCTCCAGGTCACTAGAGAATGACAACGAAAATACTCTTTTGATTTATGATCTTCCAATTTCATCTTGCAATTTATGATAACGAAATGTGTTGACTAGAGCTTCCAATTACATCTTGCAATTTACGATCTTCCAATTTCGCAAATGATTTAAACTCAAGCTTCTAATGGCCAAAAGCACATCGAGACAAGTCATTTTCCAGATCATCCATTGCAACATGTAAAAGCAACACAGTCCAAAGCATATAAAAGTAGCTAGTAATCAAAATGAAGAAAGTTGAAGTATAGTAACCAATTACAGATCATTCAGTCAAAAACCAGCAATAAAAGTTAAACATTCCCAGCTTCAAAAGCATCAATATTCAAACGATTACATGAGAAGATTCAAAGCAAAAGTTAAAACAGAGCAAGAAATGGCAGTGTCGAAGAACACTCAGTGAAAGATGACTTTTGGGAGTAGGCAAAACCCTAGGGTTCAATTCTTCTTCATTACTTGCCGGAGAACAACCACGCAGGGGCAGACAATAGTGGGAGGCGTCCGAGGGCGAGCTTGGCCAAGTGCAGCAAAATGCTTGTTCGTCGACAAAGAAAAGGGAATTTTTTTTGCTAACCAAGAAAAATTTACACGGCTCTTCTGCGAGATGAAGTTGTGTTCTGTTATCGGAGATCGATAAAGCCTAAATTCATTCCGAACCCCGCTTGATATCAGTCGAAGAGTTTCTGTTCACTTGGGGCAACACATGAAGATTCTCCTGCTTGGGCTTACCTTTCCGGACTTGGAAAAGTGTCAACAGCAACTAAACAAGTTTGGGTCAGGCCCAATAACTTTTTAGGGCCAACTTTGCATTTTAGTTTCCTTCAAAGTTTTTTGTGCACACATTTAGTATCAATCTGTACCTCGAACAAATTGCTTCTGTATTTGATAAAACAAAATGCTAAAGTTAATTACCCATAGGGTTAGACCTAAAAGAAGGAGTTAAACCCTCAAATTGTGTCAAACCAAGGTTTAAATCTTCATTGGAAGAAGTAATCACATTAAGTGTCTGACAATGTTTCAAATAATATTCCCCTTAGTAAAAAAAGTTGAATAGTAAATAAGTATTCAATACAATAATTATGATTGATATCATCATCAGAGTTAAAGATAACTAAGGAGTTAATTTTTCATATTTTTTCAATGGTTCAAATGAGTTTATAATGATTTTTTTTTTCTGTGGTGGAGCCTAAGTATAAAATGACTAGAGTTTAAAATGTTGGTGAAAACTAAATTTTGTTGTTTAGAGAACTCATAGAAAGAGCTGGATTTTAATGAAGCCAATGTTCTCATTGAGTTTAAAATGATGATTTGCAAAGGGGATGGTCAAGAGAATTAAGTTTAAAAATACAAATTTTAAGCCTACAAAATCCGGGTAAAAGAACCAAAAACACAGGATTTAAGTAAGGTTCCATGATTAATTGATTGATTTTGAAATTCCTCAGTGTTACATAGATGTTTATATATATGGTTGATCTTTGCCAAAGACCAAAGGTGCTTCTCATATTCAAAAAGGTTTGAATTAAAGAAGATTATACAAAGTAGCATCGTACAAGTTAAAACTATTACTTGATTATTCTTGTTGTGATGTATGAATATGATTAACATGTGAGATAGTATTTTATATTTTGAATTAAAAGGTGGTTAGAAGCATTGGTGAACCAAACACTTGGGGATCATAAAAATAGAATGAGTTAAATCCGGTAAGAACACATAACTCTGCATTTCACCGGCAATACAAGATTTATAGGCCCAAGAATTCACATAACACACACGTACACACTTTCTTATGAACGTTGATCTTATGAGAAAAGATATTGTTTAAAAAAATTAGTAGGTCACAGAAATGATACACTTTTTAAAATAAAAATAATATATATTAGACAATTAATGTGATGAGCATTTGTTTAAAATAAAAATAAAAATAAAAGCATGTGAGGAGCATGTGGGACACCCAGACGAGCATTCTGGAAAATAAGAGGAGAAGCAAGGGACAAAATGGTAAGTGATGTTTTAGAATTTTTTTTGTCCGGCATATCATATTCCCTCAAAGAAATTTAAGTAACCAAGTCCAAATTATTTTTACAGATTATGTTATGAACATCACATCTTATGATGGTTGTTAAATGGGGCCCCTTACTAGATATACAACAATAAACTTTTTAAGTTTTGAAAGTTCCGTGTAAATCTACAGCACTTTGTTCACAGCGCATTATTAATTGGCAGAATTTTCTTTTAAATAAATCAAAATGAATTTATCTAATTTTTTATGACTATAAATTCTATTAAACTTTAAAAAAAAAACTCCTAATAACTTGTATAAAGACACTATATGCACATAATTCATTCTTTGAATTGTTCATTAATTTTTACCGTTTATCTGTCGTTTAATATTTAAGATCCATGGAAAATTAATAAATTAACAAGTTAATTCAAATTTCTTGCTTTATTTATGGTAACTAGTCTTAGTTATAAAGGATGCTTCTAATTAATTTTAAATCAAAGAAAAAAATTTAAGAGTCGCTAAGTAATTTTAGATCAGAGAGAAAAAAATTTTAAGAGTCTTCCCTATATAGTTATTCTATTCCGCATATTCATTTTTGTTTATATTTATTTTTTACCTGAAGTTTCCTGACAAGAGTTCATATATATAGAAAAAACGCTATATAAAAATTAACTATATATTAGACAATTAATGTATATTTGATAATTTTGTATACAATTATTATTTGCTTTTATAAAAATTAATGGCTAACAATTTGAAATAAATATACGGCAAAACTAAGTGTGTGTTTGGGAACTCCGTTAGGAGAAAGAAGTTACGACTTTCGAGGTGATTTTATAGATTTTGAAATAGTTTTACAGATTTCGAGATGATTTTTATGGATTTCGAGATGATTTTTATAGATTTCGAGATGGTTTGTCTTGACATGTGTAGCGTTGAGAAGAATGAGTTCCAAACAAACACTTAATACGTATAGGACAGTTGGCATTTGTGGACAAAGTTTGTTATGAAAAAGACAGGAAATCGCAGCGGGTCAAAAAGGAAACGAAAGAAAACAGCAAGTGTGATCACGTGAAGCCGTAAAGGGCACACGATGAGCATTGGCTATAAATAAAATTAAAATTAAAATTAAAATTTAAAAAAACAGAGAGAATGTGAGAGCATGGGGGAGACAGCCAAACGGACATTAATGTATATACGCTCATTTTCTCAATATTTTCTTAGTTTTTCTGATTATTTTTTTGATGAACTCTTAGACTAATCAGTGAGTGAGTGAAAGAGAGAGATGAGCTGAATATTAACTTATTTTATTTTATTAATTAAAGGAATCTGTGTAGATGAAAATAATGCTACACATAAAAATTAATTTAATCATCATAGGGAGCTTAGTCAACTACAATATAACCTAACCATTGTTTTTATGTAAGTTGTGAAGTCCCTTTTGATTTTTTTAATTAAACAGAAAAAAAGGAATGGAGTGAAAATGATATCATTATTTTGAAGATGTCATCAATCAATTTTATAAATTAAGTAGAACAAGGTTCATTTATACATTTATGGAGGGAGTGGAAAAAGATAATATGACTCATTGCTTTATTGATAATTGGAACAACATTGCATTCTGTTTAATTTTTTAAAAATAAATTATGATATTTAATTTATTGTAATCAAATTAACCATCTCAATATATACATTTATCTATTTTATTTGTCATGCATTTTGTATTACAAATGAGGTTTTATGATTATGATCGAAGAGAGTATTATATCATATCCAAATTTTGATTTGAACCCTCAAAAAAAGTGTACTCAAACATAAGTTTTGCCTCGAACTTCATAAAAGATGCTATAAGGTAAGTCACACTCTTTTGATTTATTTCATCTTTCAATTTATAATAATGAAATGTGTTGCCCAGAGCAATTAAGGTGCGCAATTGATTGTTTCTGACAAATGATTTAGAAGTAGCTAGTAATCAAAATGAAGAAAGCTCAAGCTTCTAATGGCCAGAAGCACATCGAGCCAAGTCGTTTTCCAGATCATCCGTTGCAACATGTAAAAGCAAAACAATCCAAAGCATATAGAAGTAGCTAGTAATCAAAATGAAGAAAGCTGAAGTATCGTAACCAATTACAGATCATTCAGTCAAAAACCAGCAATCAAAGTTAAAAATAAATAAATTCAATCTGCAAACTTTCCAGCTTCAAAAGCATCAATATTCAAACGATTACATGAGAAGATTCAAAGCAAAAAATTAAAACAGAGGAAGAAATCACAGTGTTGAAAAACACTCAGTAACAGATGACGCGGTGAACAAATTCAAATCAGAAGATTCAAAGCCAAATTGAACAAATAAATCTCAATGAATTTTGGGAGTAGGCAAAACCCTAGGGGTTCAAACCTTCTTCAGTACTTGCCAGATAACAACCACGTAGGGCAGACAACAGTGGGAGGCGTCCAAGGGCAAGCTTGGCCAAGTGCGGCGGAATGCTTGTTCGTTGACAAAGAAAAAGGAACTTTTTTCGATAATCAAGAAAAATTTACCTGGCTCTTCTGCCAGGCGAAGTTGTGTTCTGTTATCGGAGATCGATAAAGCTTGAAATCGTTCTGAACCCCGCTTGATCGGAACCGGTTTCAGTGCATGGCGCCCCGCCATGCACTGCGTCCCCATCCCCTTTTTATTATTATTATTATTATTATTATTATTATTATATATTTTAATATATTATTAATAATTAATATAATTATAATAATTAATATATTTAAAATATATTTATATAATACATTTAATATTTTAAATTTATTCTATTTTATTTATTTTTTATTTATGAATTATTGAAT
>JANTPZ010094751.1:0-45765 GCA_025593235.1 Vachellia pachyceras | reverse complement strand
CAAAGTTACCTAATTTGCAGCAAATGCAAAAAAGGAAACTCTTAAAAACAGAAAACTCAAAAGTTTCCTAATTTACACTACATGCAAATCTGAAATCTAATTTAAAATAGGAAACTCTTAAAAGAGGGAAATTCAAAAGTCAAATTTGCCAACTATTAAGTAATTTTCGTACAAATAAAATCCATAAAATATGATCACAATTTAAAACTCAAAATGTGCTTATTTAGGCCCAAATGAGTCCTCCCATATGAAGTACTTGGCCCATGCTCTTCATTTCAGGTCTCTAAGCCCAAAACTCGATCCGCAGCTCCATTGTCAGCCCAAATGAGAGTAGTGACGTTTTTAGCTCTCTTGATTGGACCACTTGAAATTTGCAAAGGCTGATTTGAATTTGATGCATCATGTTGGGTCACATCATTAGATCTAGCAGATATTTTTACAACATCTCATGAATGCAATATTCGATGAATTTCTAATTCATACTATTTAATTTGAGGATCTATATTTGATAGTAATAATGCATTCAATGTGTTTTCTTTTCCAGCTATTTAATTTCTCCCTTACATGTGAAAAAACTTTATCAAATAACAATCAACTAATAATGCAGTACAAGTCTCATAAACTCATTTTCTCTTTTAGAAACATAATTTGTTTCATTTAAAGACAAATAAGGAGGAGAATCTTGCCCAACATTTATCTCAACTTTCCATCTATGTTCATTATTATGGATCAATAAAAATAAACATTGCACATTAAAACATTTAAGATGGAAAATATCTGGCTCCTGACCAAAAGGCAATTTCACTGGGAGAATTTTGTTGGCTTGTATAAGTACTCCGATATATTAAGTCAGATATGCCAACATTGAAAAAAAAATCTTGATCTCATAATCATCGATCAAGCTATATATGGAGGCTTTAATAAATTATTATGGATCATATAATCTGTAAATTGTGCACTCATAAACACAATGATTTGTTCGAACAATCTTGCAAACTTTAGGCTGCAAGCTACTAATAACCACACATGTAACCATATTATAGATGTATCTATCAAACTTATTGAATACTTGTATGGTTTACATACTTTTCAACACGGCCCATATAAGTTAATATATTTCCAGAAATGTAGAGATCTATTTCAAAACATAACTAATTATCTTCTCATGATCCATATTCTATTGAGAATAAGCATTACATAGTTTATTGTGATGTCTATTCATGAAGAATCTTTTGACTCTTCAGCAAATGTCAATATACAATTTTTGACATTATATTGCATCTTATATATGACTCAGATGATCAAACAAGTCATGTCAATAATAAATTTGCTAGATCAGTAAACTTCTAGTTTACTATACAACTTTTCAATTTTCATAACATATTGAATCAAAATCTCAATATGACATTTAACATGACATCCAATTTGGGAAATTTGACATCTACTTTGGGAGATCAAAAGGCTTAACAATCTCCCCCTCATAAATGAAAATATATACAAAATTAGTTCACATTTGTATTATAATGATCTCCCCTTCAAATATGAGTCATATAAACATGCTTTTCTTATTTAGTGTATTTCACTTGTATGTCTTTGTTGATAACGTGTTGTAAAAACTCTAATATAGATTTATGGGTCATAATTTTCATCATCACTTCTTTTTTCACCCATAAACTAAAAAGTTATATTAGTTCTTCAGGAACTAAACTAATTTTTCATTAAATATATTAATTTTGTAGCAGATAGTTCTTCAGGAACTAACATGTATTGTTATATAACAATATAAATTCCATGGTTATTTATGGTTCATAACCAACCAATTCAACATTTTCCAATAGATTGATATGTATGTTTCTATATAACTTCCGGTCATATTGTAACATTTTCTCAAAATTTTGATGCCATTAGAAGGCTTAAATTTCAATTGTCAATCAATCAAATAATATGATAATGACCATCATCTTTTTGTATTTCGATAGTACATCATCACTTTCTTCAACTATTGATTTTCTAGATCAAAGATAAAATCTTTAAAAGCTACCAAGCTTTGATGCTTGAATATTAAGCCTTTCGGGCTTTAATATTTGTAGCAATTTGATTATTCAAATGGCACAATTTTTTCTTGCCATTTACTAGTATTCATAGTGTTCTTCCGTAAAAAGAACCATTATAATAGCAATGTGACTTTACGTCATTCAATCATGATTACAAAAGTATTTTTTCTGTTGGCTAGTAATACAATAATAAAATAAATTCAATAAATTTAAATTTGTAACTGAATATAAACAATAATATAAATATAGTATATAATAATATAAATTATATATGAGTATGTATCAATAATATAAATAAATATAAATGAAGCAACAAATACGTATAGATATAGCAATATGAATATCATAATATAAATGAATATAAGTAATAGAAAGATAGAAAATAATCAATAATAACAACAATAATAGTAAATAATATAAATAAAGTTAACAATACAATAACACACACACACACACATTAGCTATAGAATTGTGAGTATAATAATAATGACATAATAAGAGGAAACAAAATGACAATAAATAATAAATAAAAAGATAAATAGCAACCTACTGAAAGTATAATATAAGCAAAACATAAATTATAAGAACAATAAATTTAGAATAATAAATAAATAACTTAAAATAAATAAACAACATAATGTTAAAGGAAATGAAAATATAACATAAATAAATTAAATATAAATAAAATGAAACAACTTAATATATAAATGTAAATAATAAAATAATTAAAACAACGAAATATAAATATCAAATACATAAATGAAGCGTGAATAAATAACATAATATAATAACATGAAATGAATATCCATAAAGGGGGATGACAATATATATATAGGAAGGTAGGGAAATAAATATGTATATATATCAATATAAATAAATGTGTATATAAATAAATATGCAATAAATATGGCATATATATGTGTGTGCATGAGCAATAAATAAATAAAAATGTATAGATGTAATAATATAAATAAATAGCACAATATAAATAACATAATATAACATGAAATAAAATAGTTAAATATAAATGCTAAATAAGTAAATAAACAAATGAAATATAAATAACCACATAATATAATATAAATTAATATAAATATTGTAAATAAAAAAGACTTGGGAAGGATATTAAAATGAAATAACAATAATCTCCAATCTTAACCATGGAACCCGATGTATAAAACAATCGGTAAAAGAATATATTTAATTCCATATAATGGTTTAGATTATCATAGATATATGGATCAAATAAAATATAATTGAAGAAGAAGAAGAAATTTTTAAGACAACGATAAGGAAATACGCCCTTAGTAGAGCTTCGTACTGATAACGTGTTATGAAATTAAAAGTACACAAGAAGTAGAGATAGAGAGATGTAGAAGATGAGAATAGTAGAAGAAGAAATTGAGAGAGATGAACAAGACAAGAGAGAATTGGGAGGGAGGGTAGTGATTCTTATTCATATATGACCTTCAAATGGATATTACAAAGCCTCTATAGGCATACATCCTTAACAATAAGTTGCACAAAATGAATTCCTATAAGTACACAATAAGTAACATATCATAAAAACTCTAAAAGCTATAAATGAGAGGGGTTAATAGGAATAGAATATGGAAGATCAATAGTTTATGGACATCCACATATAATGTCTACAACAGATGGGTATTTGTCAGCGTTGTTATAAAACAATGATTTCTTTAAAAGTGCCAAAGACACCTGGCCCAGGGTCTATCACCAAAAGAGAATGCAATAAAGAAGAGACATTTAGAGCTTGTTTGGATGTGATTTTAAAAATGGCTTTTACAAATTTCGAGGTAAAATCAGATTTTAGAGAATAGATTTTGGAAAATAGCTTTTACAGATTCCGAGGCAAAATCTAGGTTTTGAAAAATGATTTAGGGCTGGTTTGGCAACCACTTTTGAAACCTAAGTTTGGTTTTAAAACTTAGGTTTTACCTCAAAACCGAGGTTTTGTCCAAGCAAAAATTTTTTTTCCTAAAAGCTATTTTGGTTACAAAACCTCAGTTTCAAACTTAGGAAAGAGGAAAGAGAAACAATGAAAAGTAGGAAAAATGAAAAAGAAATAAGGAAAAAAGTAGGAAAGAGGAAAGAGAAAGAAAGAAAAAAGTAGGAAAGATGAAAGATGAAAAAGTAGAAAAAAGAGAAAAAACAGGAAAGAGAAAACCTATATTTCAAAACCTAGGTTTCAAATCGAGATTTTGTAACCAAAATAACTTTTAGGAAAAAAAATTTTGCTTGGACGATTTTGAGGTAAAACCTAAATTTTGAAATCAAACCTAAATTACAGAATGGGTTTCCAAACAAGCCCTTAGTTTCTGACATAGTTTCCGTCTTCAATTATCGAAAGCACCTAATCCCCCAACGCATTAATTACTTTTGGGGGCATTTACTCACTTGTTTTCCTACTTTTATTCTTGAATGTTAGGTTACCCCTTTTTTCTAATCCGTTTGAGAAATAAGTTGTATATTCCAATATGATTTTACGGATTTATTGATGATTTTAAGAATTTAAAAATAATTTTTACAAATTTTAAAATATTTTTATCTTAATTTATTTGTACCGTTAGAAAAAAAGTGTTTTCTAAGTATACGCTTTGTTCCAGTGGGACTTGGAAGCATGTGCCACTTCGAACGTTTGGTTTTGATTCTACTTTCCTCAAGTCACAGCAAAAATACTGCCACATATATAATTACATGTTAAATAATATCCTTCGTCGTTAGATATAGAGTTTTGTGAGGCGGAGAAAAGATTTTTTTTTTTTATCTGAAAGAGGAGAAAAGATTCAGATCCTAAAGTTTTATATAAGGTCATGTAAATATACTCCCCGTCTAAATACAAATAATTATATTATGTAAATTAAAAAATTAGTCAAAATTGATTAAAGACAATAAATAAATGAAAAAATGTAACTTAATTTTTCAGAAATGCTCTTATTTATCAAGGGGAAGAGTGTATGCGGAAGAGAAAGAATAAACAAACCAATAATCGTCGGGGACAAAAAGGAAATGACAATATTAAAAAATTTTCACAAGTTATTAGTGCCCCCTTGTGAATAGTGCCAATAATGCGGGTTGAGCCCGCGGGTTGGCGGGCCAGCCCGCCTAACCCACTTTTTTATTTTTTTATTTTTAAAAAATATTTTTTATGTATTTTTTTACTTTTTTTCATTTCAAATAATATTAAATTCTATTTTTAGAAAATTATTGAACATTTATTCTTAGAATTTGAAAGATAATATCATAAATATACAATTTTATAGAAAAAACTGGGTAAATAAAGGGAAAAAATTTATTTTTTATAAAAAAAATTTAAAGTTGGCGGGTTGCGGGTTGGGAGCGGGTTGGTGGCGGGCTGGCCCGCCCAGCCCGCAACCCGCTGGCTGACCCGCTTTCCCAGTACTACTTGTAAATTGAGACCAAGTGACCCCTAAAATCACGTCTGGCAAAAAGGAATATAATATTATTTTTATGTAAGGCTATAGTGTGTCTGTGTGTGTATGGTCCTACAATTTTAAAGGAAGTTTGAATTTTGGATGTCTAAAAAAATATAATTTTATACATATAATCTTAACATAGTTAGTTTCATTTAACAAAAACTGCTAGCTTGATAAATTTAACAAGTGATTTTGCAATTACATACTTATAAAGCATGATTAGATTTAAAAGGAAAATTTTGAGATAAATCTTCAATTGACAAATTAATTGGAAACTGTGATCTGCATAATGTGAAAGGTTAGTTACATTTGCTTAATGTAAAAATTCAATTACATATCGTAGAAGGTTAGCTGCATGAAAATTTAGTTGTATAAAATTTCCTAAAAATGCTGATGCAACTGACCTTTCAAATTATACAGATCTTATTCTTCAATCAATTTATCAATAGGAGAATTTTACCGTGGTGAATTTTCATTTTGATGCAAATGACTCTTTATAGCAATGGTATCATTTTCAAATAGTTAATTGAACTCTTTTCTACTATGGTTAGTATTGGAAGTAAAGATGAAATTTTTTCTATTATGTTAACCGCTTTATAAATTTTCTCTTTACTACCATAATTATGCGCCTAATTTTAATTATTTGTTTAAGTAACCGGTGTTAGGAGAATCATTGTTTCATTGAGAATCATTGTTTCATTACATCATTGATCCTTCTCGCTACTAGGTCCTCCTCATACTTCTTCATATGCTCGTCATTTCCTTCATTTTCCGTAGAGAAGTTGCATGATCCTAATGAGGCCACTCATGCGCCTGATTAGATGGAATCGGGAGCCAGCTGCTCTAGGATCAATCTAATGCAATCTCGTACATGCCATCTTTTTCGCTACCTAAGAATACAACCCACATAAAAGTGAGTACAAACACAAACAGAAACAATCAAGGGAAGGATATGTGTGAATATTGTATATTGTCACCACATGCAAGCAATGCAGAATAGATCACAAAACCTTATAACCTAATGCCAAATCGTAACAACGGTTCTTCTAAATCGTAACAGCGGTTGTACAAATAATTGCACCCCTCAAGCCTTTAAAACCTTCTCTACTAGTTCCACGTAGGAATTAGGTATCACCCGAAAATATTAAAAGTAATCGAGTGAAACAAAATCCTTAGCAACTAACAATTCTACTCATCATACATAGAAGTGTTTGGGACATGTGTTGCGAACCCACTAGGGAAAGATTTTAAGAACCCACAGCCAATCTAAAATATGCGCACCCCAAGAAAATTAAACAAAGGTCGACGATCCATTTGAACCCTTGAACACGAAATAACAAGGACCCTAAGTATTGGAAGACGTCACAAAGAGAATCAGGCCTTTATAAGTTTGTTAGTTCTGAAAAGAACCCTAGAGGGAATTCTATGAAAGTGCATAAAAATGCAAAATTTCATTCAAAATCCAAAGTTGTAATAAAAAAAGGCATTACAAAGTATTTATATGCAACTAAAAAATCTAACATAATTTGTATTAATTGCAAATATTAAAGTCTAATTAAAAAAGGAAAGTCAAAAGTTACCTAATTTGCAGTAAATGCAAAAAAGGAAATTCTTTCACCTAAAAAAAGAAGGAAACTCTTAAAAGAGTAAACTAAAAAGTTACCTAATTTACATTCATTGCAAATAAGGAAACTCTTACAAAAGAAAACTCAAAAGTTACCTAATTTGTAGTAATTATAAATAAAGGAAACTCTTAAAAAGGAAACTCAATAGTCCAATTGCCCACTAATAAGAAATTTTCGTAAAAATAAAAGCCACAAAATATTATCATCATTTAAAGTCCAAAATGTGTTTATTTAGACCTAAATGAGTCTTCCCATGTGAAATACTTAGTCCAAGCTCAATAGTCCAATCCGCAACTCCATTGTTAGCCTAAATGAGATTAGTGACTTTTTAACTTTTCCATCCAGATTTGATCCAATTGTCATTTGCTTTGTCCATCTCTCCTACACTAACCTATTTAACGCTTCTTTAATCTTTTTTGATATTGTCCTTGTGATTGGACCATTTGGAATTTGTAATGGATCATTTGAAATCAAAGGGTCAGATTGCTAATCCGCATCATTCCCTCTCTCCTTAAAAGGATTCATCCTCCAATAATTACCTACATCAAATGGAGATAAATCAGTGACATTAAAAGTAACACTAACATTATACTCACCAGAAAAATCAATATTATAAGCATTATCATTTATTTTTTTAAGCACTTGAAATGGACCATCTCCTTTTAGTGCCAATCTTGATTTTCTTTCAGCTAAAAATCTTTCTTTTCTCATATGCATCCACACCCAAAATTGTAAAAAATAATTTATTAAAAATCATGATTTTCGGTCCAAATCATAATTTTAAGAGTTAAAAATTATTATAAATTTTGATGGGTATTTATGTGCTTTGTTATAAAATTATGGTTTGTTTAAAAGTGTCAAAGACACACTAGCCTGGCCTAGTGTCTATCACCAAAAGAGAAAGCAATAAAGACGAGAAATTAACATTCTGACAAATTTTCAGTCGTCAATTATAGAAAGCACGTAACCCATTAATTACTTTTCGGGCATCTACTCGCTTGTTTTTCTACTTTTATTCTTGAACGTTAGGTTACCACCTTTTTATTCTGGTGGAAGCATGTGCTACCTAAACTTTGAACGTTTGGTTTTGAGTGACCCCAGTTTCCTCAAGTTACAGCAAAAGCACTGCCAAATATATAATTACATGTTAAATATCTGTCTTTTGTTTTTTTGGCCAAAATATCTGTCTTTCGATACACGGTCTTGTGAAGAGGAGAAAAGATTCAGATCTTAAAGTTTTATATAAGGTCATGTAAATATAGTCTTCGTCTAAATACAAATAATTATATTATGTAAATTAAAAAATTGGTCAAAATTGATTAAAGATAATGAATGAGTGAAAAAATGTAACTTATTTTTCAGAATGCTCTTATTTTACGAGGGGGAAGAGTGTATGAGGGAGAGAAATTAAGAATAAACAAACCAATAATCATTGGGGACAAAAAAGGAAATGACAGTATTAAAAAATTTTGACAAGTTATTAGTGTCCCTTATAAATAGAGATCAAGTGGCAAGTGACCCCTAAAATACGTCTGGCAAAAATGAATATAATTAATATTATTTTTATGTAAGGCTATAATGTGTGTGTATGGTCCTACAAGTTTAAAGGAGGTTTGAATTTCACTCCTTTATTTTTAAAAAATATAATTATATATATATAATCTTAACTAGTTATGTATACTTTAATCTTTATTTAATTATTAGTCACTAATTTCACCCATCTAACCTGTTGGACCATAAAAATCGTGGAACCTTAGGTCATGTTTGGTATTATGGAATTTGGAGGCATGGAAATAGAAATGGAATTGACTTCCATATCCATGCATGTTTGGTACCATGGAATTGGCTTCTACATGGAAGCCAATTCCACCAAAACCATGGATTTACAATTCTATCTCAAAAGCTTGGATTTGTAAATTCATGGAGATAATTCCATCTAAAAATTTTTTAAAAATTTTTTTAATTTGATTTAGGTAGTTTTAAAAGTTAAAAAAAAAATTAATTTAGAAGGGCTTTTAGGTCTTTTCATCTAAAAATCATACCTCATTTCCATGACATACGGAACATACTTTTAAACCTCATTTCCATTTCCATTTCCACTTCCACATCCACATCCATATCCATTTCCATTTCCATATTCATATCCATCGAAATGAATTCTGCGTACTAAACGAGGCATTAGTCTTCTTGTTTAAATGTGAGGCTTAGTCTTTTTGTTTAAATGTGAGACTTTTAACACATTGCTTTTTGGATGAATCTTGACATTACAGTTTACACACAGTAGAAAGGCTTTTCAATTCTTCCCCCAACCTTCCATTTCCAGCTCTTTTGTTCTTTGCACTTATGCAATATTACCATAATTTTCGTATCTTTTGTTGTCTTAATAACATTCTTGTGTTTTATCAGAAAAGAAATTCTTAGCCATTCAGAGCATGGGTCTGTCGTCGTTTTCAAACCTTACATTTACAAATTGTTGCTAAAACTTCAAAACATATCCTTATTCATAGAGAAGATGATTGAGAGAGAAATGAACGGGAAAAAAGGAAAAAAAAAATGCATTAAACCCTTGTAAACCAAAATTGTTACTTACTACTCTGGTATTCATTATATGTTCATTTAACTAATTCTCACTTGCCAACAATTTAGTTAAGTCATTAAACATACCTTCCATGTATGAAATTTCCCAAATTGACCGTTATCAGATCTCTCTCTCTCTCTCTCTCTCTCTCTCTCTCTGTGTGTTTAGTCATTTACAAATCATCCTCACATATCTCTCCTCTGAGTGTCTTTTCATCACAGATTAAGTGTTTGTTTGGGAACTCCGTTGGGAGAAATGAGTTTACAAATTTCGAGGCATTTTATAGATTTCGAGATGATTTTACGGATTTTAAGATGGTTTTTATGGATTTCAAGATGGTTTTTACAGATTTCAAGATGGTTTTGTCTCGACTTACGTGCACCGTTTTGGTAACAATGTTGCCAAACAAGCACTAAATATGTGTATAACTGAAAATCGGTCATTAATAACATCTGATGGAACTTGTATTTAGGACCAAAGTTTCTACTAAGAGCGGCCTTAATAACGATTAGGATCCCTCCTATAGATGACAAACCCTATTTCAACCACTCAATAATACACTTCATTCATAGCTAGAACATGCGTTGAAATTTCTTCGGCCAAAAAGAAAAACCAGTAGAAATCTCTCTCTCTCTCTACACGCGCGCGCGCGCGCGCACCCTCTTCAACCCCTCAAGATACTTCACTCTTTTTTATCCAAGTCTCTCCCTCATTCACGCTACTTCCACAAATATATCTGAAGAAATAGCATCAAAGAGTTTCTGTTTCACCACTTAAAAGTGCTCCCTCAGCAGCTACTTTCGAGGTACTTGTATATTACAGCCACACACAAAATAGGCTTACTTAACATCCTTATTTTGTTTTATGCATCATTTTTCGGTTTGATGTGGCTTTCTGTATGTCTTGCCATATCCATATTGCTTGGAAGGATGCATAATTTCTCTTAGAGTATGCCAAAGCATAATTTCTGTAGGTCAGATCCCATGCATAATAAACCCAGAGACAAGCCCTGTCCATTATTAATAATTTGAATACTATTTTAATTAAGTATACCAAAGCTGTGGCTGTTGTGGCAATAACTTTATATCTAAAGAGAGATTGAAAATTTCTGTAGCAAGGAGCCAAATTTCTTTCCGTTTTTTCTTGACAACAAGTTTCATATTGAATTCCAATCCTTCTAATTAGGGACATGGTGTATTCTCATGGGTGTTTTGATTTAACCATGTATGTAGGTAAGGGTTAATGAAAACACAAAAAATAGCTTATCCTAAACCTAAATAGTGGTTTTAAAAGATGAATTACGGGTGCGGATCCAATTTTTCTTCCCTAAATTATCCTTGTCAATTTTAGTATTTTTAAAAATGGAGATCTCGATAGAATAATAACCTCAGATAACCATGTCAATTTTTCTGTATGTCGTGTAGTAAATTTTTTCATTTCTAATGGATTTCAGAAACACTTTTCATTTGTAATAGCTTCAATTACTTGTTCTTATTAAAACTTTTCATCTCTTGAATTCCAATCATTCTAATTATAAGTAGTCACCATAATAATTAAACAAATGTTTGGACGTGATTGACTTGTGTTTTCTCTTACTGGATGAATAATATATATAGGGATAAATTATATGGGTCACAAACCAAACTTTTCACTCCTACCTATCATCTTCTTTCTTTAATTGGCGTTTATGGAAAAAAAAATCCAACAAGTATACAGTCTCACATAACCGAAATTCAAAATTATATTTTGGTTTCTGGTGAATTTCATAAACAGGTTCGGTTGAGAAAAGGAATTGGATGGATTCAACAACTGATAATGCTTCATCCAGCAACACAAAAGCCACCGAAATCACATCAGTTGAACCTGTTTCTGATCTCAAAGACCATACAAACATCGCAATTACAGGCATGGAACCTAAGTTTCACAAAGCTGCAGTGGAAGGTAAAATCGATGCCTTTGAAGAAATGGATGAGCAAATTGAGTCCATACTAACCCAAAAAAGAATAATATCCTTCATATACACTTCACAAACATACTGAGTGTGTATTAGAGGATTTTGTGGAAAAGGTTTTACTTATGTGTCCTACACTTGTTTTAAAGACCAACGAGAAGGGTGAAACTATACTTCATGTAGCAGCAAGGTATGGTCATGATGAAATAGTAAAGAAATTATTGGATTATGCTAAATCTCTCCCTAAAGATGTCAATGAAGTTGGAGCTGAGAAAAGACTTGCAAGAGCACAAAATGATAAGAAGGACACAGCCTTGCATGAAGCAGCACGTTATGGTCACCCAAAAGTCGCGGATCACTTGATAAGGGAAGAACCAAATCAAGAATATTTTGGTAGAAATGTTGATGATGAAACTCCACTATATATTGCTGTTGAGAGACGATATTGGAAAGTGGTAGAAAAAATATCGGATAAAAGCGAGTCACCACAATATAATGGCCCTAACAGCAGAAATGCCTTGCATGCTGCAGGCCTTCACGATAATCAAGGTATTTTATTGTGTGATTTTGCAATTTATCATTTCTAATAGTTATTTTTTATTCATATATCTAATATATCTGATTTTATAGGCATAAAAAATGATGAGTAACTCACATGCCCATAATAGTTTTTTTATAAAAAAATGAAATAGCAACTCTAATAAAATCTCTGAAATAATACAAAAGAAATGTTGGGATCTTCACTGGATAAAATTTTCATACAAGTTCATATATGAGTGTTTTGTTTTAAAATTAGCATCACAAATTTAGGGAGGATTCATGTGAGAAGGCTATTAATTTTTTACTTTGATGATGTTATTTATCATAGAACTACAACAAGTGTTAAAGTTGTTGAAAGGAAAGTTATCAACAGCGGCAAAAGAAGCAGATGAAAATGGTTGGGTGCCACTTCACTTGGCAGCAATTGTTGCTAATCCAACTGTGGTAGAGTCATTTGGTAAGTGAAGATAGAAGCACAGCATACATGAAAGATAAAAACGGAAGGACGGCTCTTCACTTTGCAGCAATTTGTGGAAGTACATCAGTAATGGAAAAGATATTAAAACATTGTCCAGATTGCTGCGAATTGGTGGATAAAAAAGGCTACAATGCTCTTCACTACATTATGATGAATGGAAAACATTCTATTTCTGGACTAGAACGGATTATGAAAGTTACACCACCAATAAGGAACTTGTGCAATGAAAAAAATGATGATGGGAACACACCCTATCACCTCCTTGCTCGTCATGCTCCCGAAAAGAATGCCAATTGTGATTATCATCCTCCTCTGGAAGAAGAATTCCCATTATTGGATAAAATGGCATTCAATAAAAATGGTCAAACTATTCTAGATGTTGCGATTGCTGATGCGCCTCAACGTTTAGGTTATAAGGTAACAAGAAGCATCATCTCATTGCTAAAAAATATAAAGGGAAAAAAACCACATGCATATACACAATACATGAATTGATTGTCACAAGTCACATATCGAGTATGTTTCCTTGAAAGAGTGGCCTCTTGGGTTCCCTGACTCCAACAACTGGAATGCCACCCTTCCAAAAACTTACACTTGCTGCCAATTTAACACATTTTTTTTCATATTCCAAACATTTGCATGCACTCATCCCCCTTTCCTAAACACCACATGGTATGAAGTATGAACTAATCGATTGTAATTGATAATAATAAAAGCACTTGTGTAATATAGAGACTGTAGATAAACAATCAAATGCTATACTGTGTGCTTTCAGTTATTGTGAACAAAATAATTAAGAATATTCATGCATTAAATATGTTGAATATGAATTTTCAGCTATCACACTCTGCTTAATTTTACAAGCAAAGCATCACATGTACATATATACAATATATTATTCTTTCTCAAGCTTAGCAAGTTAAGTGACTCACGAGCTGTTGCTAATGCCATGACATCTTTTAAGGTTTTGCAATGGTTTGATTAGGTTTAATTTCTATGCAATTATGTTGATTATACAAGGTATTATTGAACGCAAGCTTATTCATTTAGCTTTCGTAGGGTGAATATTGTTAAAAGTGAAAGGCTTTTGTGTGTTACATGGTGCAGAACAAATTATTAATAAAATTGCATAAAATTGGACTAAGGTTAGGAGGTCGAGTTCTGGATAAGCAGCTTACAGAGAAGAAACAAGAGAAGAGACACGATTCAGCAGTTGATGAAAAGGAGGAGCAATATAAGACACATGATCAATATTATTTTGCAGGAATGGAATCAACCCTCTCTCTGGTGGCGATTTTAATTGCGACAGTAACATTTACTGCAGGATTTACATTGCCTGGGGGGCTGATTCAAGAAGGAGAACATGAGGGCTCTCCCATATTAAAGTATAATGCAGCTTTTATAGCATTTGTTATAATAGACTCTCTGTTATTCGTTCTCTCTACTTTCGCTGTTCTTGCCCTATTTTTCTCTTCGACCGAAAGAAAGGAGAGGGACATATATAAATGGCTGCTGGATATGTGTGTGTATTTGACCTTGGTTGCATTAGGATTCATGGTCTTAGCATTTGGAACAGGCATATACGCTGTCCTAGGTGTTTCAAAAGGTTATGGTGTTGTCACCCTTTTGATTGTTCTGTCATTTTTCTTCGCCTTTTTTACAGTCGCTAGTATAGTCCTAAAAAAATGGGTTTATGGATGGTTTTATGGACCATTCCATTCTCATAATGTCTCTCTTCAGAGAGTAAAAGGCATTCAGTTGTCTAGTATTCCATGAATCCTTGACAATAGAATCTTGTTTATTAGTTTTATGTCATTTATTTTATGCTTCAGTTTTAATCAATGAATTTTCTTAAACTGTTGTGATAATAATCCAGGGCCATTATGTCAATATATATCTTTATTGGCATTCAACTATCAAGAGGTGCACACGTAAAAAGACAATTAAATCTTTTTATTTTTATTTTCTATGTAATTTTATTATTTAAAATAGGGTTATTTTGTATTTAGTTTATTATTAGGAAGATTTGATATATCTTTTAGATATTTTGAATCATCTTAAAGATCTTTAGAATATATTAGCAGTTTACCTTTTAGGATATCATTGTAGATTATATGAGTGTTAAATTAGTGATGGCAAGGATATTATTTAATGTCAATATCTTTCATTTAATTCAAGTAAATGACATCATGCTACTATATCTTTTTTAATATTTTGAGTTATATTAGTGTTAGTATGCTTTCTTATTTAAATAACAAGTTGTATTCCATTATTTCATGATGAATGAAAAGTTTTCCTCCAATAAGTTTTAGCTTGTGGTTTGTATTTGAGATAAAATACATTTTGGTCATAAAAGAGTGATAAATTCTTGTGAAATCTTTTATAGTTAAAGATTTAAAGACGAGATTCTTTAGGGTTTTAAATTACCGTTAGGTTGCAAAAATATGATCAAATTTTGTTGTACCTTCTATAGCTATGGATCTAGAAACGGGTTGATCTAGGGTTTGAATTGATCAAATCCTTAATCTACAGGATTCATCCATATCATGTTGTTATATCAAAATTTAATTTATTTGTATTATTTGACATAATTTATTCATCCAGCTCAAGCATGACAGAGTGTGATGTTCAGGAAATCAATAGTTTCATGTGGCGGTTACGTCATCCAAAAGTGGTTTTATAATTGATTGCAACTATGGCATGTTGCCTCAAAAGCTGTATCAATGTCTACAATGGTTGGGTTCAGCTTAAGGGCTGATATTTTATAACGGGACAAGATTCAAATTCTTGTTAGAGAAAATATCTACATTTAATATCTAATAGTGTTTCGAGTATGATTGTCTTCGATTAGATGTTAACCTTAAAAAAACAGCTACACACAAAAAGTTCTTCCCAACTAGAAAATGATTTTGGGCCAAGACTCGTCAAACCCAAAAATACAAATAAAGTAGTGAATAAAGTTCGTGTAACATTAGTTTTAATTGGGATTAGGCCCTCACATTCTAGAAAAAGCTTGGCCCAATAGTAAAGTGATCTGAAAATTAAAACATATGAATCCTCCACACAAGCCTCAACATTGATTAGGAAACATCAGCGTTTTGAATTTCTTAATTGGCTTATTTCCTTAATTGAATTATGTGTGAGGGCGCGTGTATTTTTTACATTATAGGAAGAGAAAGCGATATTTAAATTTAACTCTTCAAAAATGAAAATTAAAATTAAATTTTATCGATAGATTATCTCGAAGATTTGCCAAAAAAAAAAAAGAAAGCTTCAAGGATGGAAGTCACACTATTGTCCATAATAAAATTTATACAAAAATTAACTATAATACAAATATTTTTTTTTGGTAAAACAGGTATACCCCAGTCATACTTTATTTATGTCGAGTAATCTCTTGGCTAAGCGATCCTATAATGGTCACACCGTACCAAGTCATGGATACAAATAGGAACAGAATCATACAAATGTAGTTCAAAATTAAGGTGTAGGCTCTGATTCGCCATTCTATCCACCACCTTGTTGCCCTCCCTGTACACGTGCTGAAAGGTCAGGGACCAGCTGCCCCTCATCTCCTCTGTGATTAGCTCTTAGACTATTCCTCTACAGTGTTCTTCATCCCTTGGCTCAGACACCATATCTATTACTGCTCTTGAATCCCCTTCCACAACCAGTTGCATTACTCCCAGTTCCTTTGCTACACGGAGTCCCCATAGCAGACCCCACATCTCAGCATGATAAGCACTGCATATTCCGATGTTCATCATATAACCTCTTACCCATTTCCTGTTCCAATATCATATTACGCCACCACATCCAGCCCTTCTTGAGTTTCCTTTGGCTGCTCCGTCAAAATTCAATTTCATCCACCCTGTAGGGGGTCTGATCCATTCCACCTCCACTGTCCTCCTCTGGCGTGGTAGAGGTTTGCCCTTCACCCGAAAGTTCTCCAGTTCCCAAACATATTTCCTTATGATCTCCTGTGGTGCCTCAGGGACCACGTAATTTTCCTCAAATAAGCATTTATTCCTCCAGTGCCATAGCCACCAGTATGTAGCGGCAAAAGTGCTTGCTCAACTTCCTCCTTTCTCTAGGTTTCATGAGGTCCATTCCTTGATTTGGCCTTGAAAGAATCCGTTACCAACATTTCCACCTCCTACCGACTGCCAGATTGCTTTTGCTTCCCTGCAGTCCCTCAACGCATGCATAATGTCTTCCTCTCCCTCCTTGCACCTGAGGCACAGCAGATCGCCTCCCAAAAGCTTCTTTCTTCTACAAGCAGTCAATAGGCAGTCGTGAGTACATTTCCACAAGTGCACTTGTACCCTAAGAGGCCCCTTCCATCTCCATATTTTCCTCCATACTGGCTCAGGATTCATACCTTCCTCTCCCCTCATATGTTTGTACATATCTGCCACACAATATTTGCTGAAGTCTGCATCTTTCCATCTGATGTTGTTAGTTCCCCTGGTTGATTTTGGTGTCAGAGTTGCCCGTGCCTAAGTATGTCCTGCTCTTCTAGATAATCCTTTAGGAACACCATTTCCTATTCCCCTCTCTCATTTACAAGGTCTTTTACTTTGCAATTTAGCAATTTACCAGTTGGCTTCCAACATGCTTTCTCATATAGACTTTTGGTGTCATTTAGCCAAATATCATCCCAGAAGTTTATTGTGCCTCCATCTCTACACGTCCAGGCTATCTTCTCCATGACCTTTCCCCAAATGCTGGCTAGGCCCTTCCATAACCCTGAATCAGAGGTCTTTACCATGCACTCCCTTTTTAGATCAACTCCTCTTCCATATTTTTCCTTCATGATTATTGAACACATACGTTGTGGTTTTGTGATGGTATTCCATACAATTTTCCCAAACAATGCTTTGTTCATCGTTTCCATGTCTCTGATGCCCAAACCTCATGCTTCTTTTTCCCTACACATTATTCCCCAACTCACTGCGTGTATGCGTCTCCTATCGGGTGTTGACCCCCAGATAAAGTCTCATTGTACCTTCTCTAGTTCTTCGCAGACCCCTTCTGCATGGTGTGGATAGCCATGTTGGATGTTACCGATTTCACAAGTGTAACTCTGCCTGCTAGTGATAGGTTTTGCTGCTTCCACCCACTAAGCCTCCCCCTCATCTTATTGATGATGTGCTGGAATTTGTTCTTTGTTGTTCTGCCATTGGTGATAGAAGCTCCTAGGTATCTACCAAGTTCCTCATTTATCTGGAAGCCACAGATGTTTCGTAGCTCTTGTCTTCTGTTTCTAGTTATATTTTTGGAGAAGAATATGCTTGTTTTCTGCTTATTCACCTTCTGACCAGACATTCTACCAAATGTATCCAAGCAATCCATCAAATTGCATAGCTGTTCCATCTCTGCTTCACAGAAAATCCATAAATCATCAGCAAAAAGTAGATGTGAGATTTGAACACCTTTCCTTCCAAACCTCAGTGGCTTCCACAACTTGCTCTCTATGCTATCAGCTATGATGTGTGACAGCTTCTCCATTCCTAGCACAAATAGATACGGAGAGAGAGGATCTCCCTGTCTCAGTCCTCTTGATGGGAGGAAGCTGTTCCCTTTGTCACCGTTCCACAATACTACCATGCTTGCTGATGATATACACGCCTTAATTAATCTCATAATATTTGCTTGCATCCCTATTTCCTCTAGCACTCCCATTAAGAAGTTCCAATTCATCCTGTCGTAGGCTTTCTCTAGATCTATCTTAATCACCATCATGCCTTTCTTGCCTTTCATTCTGTTCATTTGGTGGGCTGCCTCTTTTGCTATCACAATATTGTCTTGGATGCTGCGTCCTGGAATGAAACTGGCATGGTATGGTGAAACTAGTTTATCCATAACCCCTCTCATTCTTTGGACCAAAAAATTTTGTGATCCCTTTATATAACACGTTGCATAGCGCAATTGGGCGAAAATGTGCTACCGTTTATGGGTTCTCCATCTTAGGGATCAGCACAATTAAATTTTTGTTGATTTCCTTGACCCTCTCCGGGTTCTCCCACGCTTTCTTGGCATAGTCACATATGTTTCCTCCTATTAAGTTCCAGTTGTGTTGGTAGAATACTGCCTAGTACCTATCCTCCCCTGGTGCTTTGAAGGCTCCCATGTGAGAGAATGCTCTCCGTATTTCATCCACCTTCAGCTCCTTGCCAATGTTCGATAGTTGTTTCTTATCGACCTTCCCCCACCCTTGTTTTGTGTTGTGCCAATGCCTATTCCCTTCCTCTTCTTTGAATAGATTCTGGTAGAAGTTTGTAACCATGGTTTTTATATGTCCCTCTTCAGAAAGCCACTCACCATCATTATTTTTCAGCATTGCCACTTTATTCCTTCTCCTTCTTACTAAGGTTTTCATGTAGTAGTACTTGGTGTTCCTGTCTCCTTGCTCAATCAACCTCCCACTTGGTTTTTGATACCATATGATCTCCTCTTGTCTTAAGACTTCTGCAAGTTCTTCCTGTAATTGTTTCTCTTCGTCTGCTAGAGTCTCTTCGCCTTGGTCCTCTATCTAGTACAAAATTTGGACACAGCGGGTTGCTCAGATCTACCGTGATTCCTTTCGTCGGCTTCCTCATGTCTTCAAACCCATTCTTTATCGCTTCTATTCCTCCCTCTTTCTCCTCATCGAGCTCACACCATGACGGAGCAATATTCCGCATCAAAGAATCCTTGTAGTTCGGATGTTCTTTCTTGGATGTGTCTTCCTCCATCCAGTCCTCCACCCGAGGCTTTAGAAGGACCTCTCCTGTGTATTCGTTTCCCTCCTTGCGTACCTTCTTCTTGCTTCGGTTTCAAGCTTCCATCTCCTCCTCTGTTGCCGCCACTGTCGAAGGTGGCGGCCCTCCGAACGAATTTGCCATAGGTTTTCTCCAACCAATCAAAGCTTATGAACTTAATACAAATATTTTTAAAAAATACTCAAATAATATATTTTAGAATTAAGGTTCAAATCCTTGCTGAGGGAGGCTTACATGTATAATGTCCAACAATATTTTAAATAGGATTATCTCCGATAAAATAATATATGTACTGAAAAAAATATAAGTTATTTATTATCATACATGGTAGCTGATTAGATGGAATCACACAAGGCAACCGCATCTACTTGCATTTATATTCATCAAGGTGGTAGCCATGTCATCCAAAAAAGGTTTAATCGATCCCAGTAAGTAAACATTGAAAGTCCAACAACTACAAGCCTCGTAAAGAGTGGAAGAATCAAGAGGCTTCAAAGAATATTTTGGTTTTTCAATTTGCTACATTAAATGCTTGTAATGTTGATATACGTGTTGTGAGTGAGAAGAAGGTCTTGACCATGTATATTCAAATTCAAATATTATCTACTAGATTTTATCAGATACTAAATATGAGTATATTTTCTTATAAAGATTCGAATATTGGTTCACTACATTACGAGATACTAGCCCTCTTATTTTGGTTTCTATAAATGCAAATAGGGTCTTGACCATGAATGTTTTTAAAACCATAAAAGCTTTAGCTTGTGGAAAAGTGTGAACAGAATATCCATGAAGCTGGTGTAAATAAATAGACAAGTATGAAGAAGTTTCATAGCATGTTGAGTCAAGTAACAAGCCCATCCTAGAAGTCCATTAAGTGGTTAGGGTCTTTATGTGTCAATTATGTTGAAATAATTTAACAATGGGCTACATATTACACTTATATGTGAGTGCCGTTATTTATTATTTGTGCCCTAATATAAAGTCATCTAATAAGGTTTAGGGTATTGAGTGGGCATAATAAGGTGTCATGGACTAAAATATACTGAGACACAATTTGCTGGCATGTATTCATTGATAGGCTGAATACAGGGTCCCTCTACAAATACAAGGCTATGATCCCCGGGTTAGCTAGGGTTATCATTTTACTGTCTTGCTTCCCCATCTGCATGCGGTTCTCTCTCTGGTCCCTAGTGATAACCTGGTTGATCTACCCCTTCCGTCAAACGCATCCATGAATCCAGGTACGCTTCCGCACTGCTCTTGATTATTCCATTGAACTAGTATGCTACAGAAATCCCATCAATTGGTATTAGAGCAAACATATTAAGTTCTTTGGGATATAGATCTGGGTTTTCTGACTTCATGTTTTGGATCCATGAATCGAATTTCAGCTTAGGTCTTCCGTTTGAGATTATTTAGGTCTCGAAGGGAATATTGCATTTCGCTATGCTTGTGTTCCGTGAATATTGCATTTCTCAGGTTTTTTATGCGAAGATACGCACACGTATATGCTTTGGCAATTTTCCTTCCCCTTTAGGCTATGTTTGGTTTGAAGGAGGGGGAAAGGGAAGGGATAGTTACGAGGGGATGGGAAGGAATGGAATGGTATAAGGTTACCTCGTTTGGTTTAGTTAGAGGGGAAGGAATGGGAGGATTTTTAATTATCTTTTGTTTGTTTAGGAGGGGAAGGGAGGGAAGTTAATAATCAATTTACCATTTTACCCTTATATGTTGATTTATATTTATTTACTTATACAATTTATTTAAATTAATTTTCACTTATGAAAATTAATCACTCATTCTATTTTATTAATCAAAATAATTATTAAGGTACTTCTCTCATATAATTTATTTAAATAATTAAAAAATAGGATTTATATGTAGTTTAATTTCATAATACTTAATTTATACTTAACTTGCCACCGTAATTCAACTTGTGATTGGCAAAACATTTGAAGAGCAGAGGAGGAAGAAAGAGTTAGTTAACTGAATTTCTTCTAGAGAGCAGATGAAAAAGTGGAGAGGCAATGCATTTTAACTTACTATGTATGGATGGGCATATAATAAAATTAAGGGGGTAAATTAGTCATAATTTTTTATTCCCTCCAAAACCCCCCAATTTGGAGGGAATCAAAATAAGGGGAGGGGAGGGAATGAGGGGATATATTTTGGGTCCCCTCCCCTCCAAAAGTTTAAACCAAATGAGGGGAGGGATTCATTTTTCATCCCCTCCCTTCCCCTTCCCCCCAACCAAACAAGCCTTAGCCTCGCATGTCCTCTGCGAAATATCACACACACACATATATGCTCTTGGCAATTTTTCTTTCGTTTTTTTTTGGATCTGGGAATGCATTTGTTTCTTTTTCCGTTGAATTCCATGGATCAAGATCTGTGAATCTGTGCTTGTCCAGTTCGTGTTATGGATCCAGATCTGTGCTTAATTACTTGCGATGTGATTTTCAAGTGTTACAAATTTTGGATTCATGGAAAATTTTATATACGCTTTCCTTTTCCTTCGATCTGGGATCCATGGATCCAGAAAAAAATTTTTGACCTTGTCATATATATACATATATGATATGTTTTTGAAGTTTTCTTCATCAATATGAGCACTTCTTGCCGGAATCCATGGAGTTGTTTTTCTTTTCACCGGACAAGTTCTATTCAAATTTTGAAAAGCGATTCAGAAAGAGTTTTCTTTTCCTCCATTATTTTGAAACTGTGGTTATGTTTGCTCCAGTGTGTGGATCTGTGTGTATATATATATATATGCGTATGAATCTGTCCGTTTTCGTCGAGATCTTCAAGCTATTTCGCACCGGAATTCATGGCTTCCAGCCGGAAAAGAAAGTTTTTTCCAACGTTATTAAACCCGGACCGGTGACTGAACCAGACAAGGCAGTGGATTAAGGGTTAGTGGGTCAGACTGGAGTCAAACCGGGGGTCAGACCGGTGAGGAATAAAAAAATAAATATGATCACACATGACACATCAAACTATTTAAAATTAAAATTTTCAAAAAATAAGTAGTAAATTCTATTATTAACAAAATAACAATTACCAAATCAATAATATACTTATAAATATCTATTATTCAACATTATTTATAGTTTCAAAATATTTATCCTAACAAAATATCAAAATATATATATATATGATAAGGAGACATTTAGTTTTTCCTTCTCATATTTTGTTTTTCCCCTTCAAACACCAAAAGGTTCTTCTCCATGTATTTTACAAATGGGATAAAAGCAATCAGCATACAACAAAATGACAGTATGGAAGAAGCTTAGGTGGGAAAATACCAACTTGTATTCTTTTTAGGGCGTATACAAATTTATCTTTTGACTTACAGTATAATTGACTGTACTGTCTTCATTCATCTTGACACTTCCTATTTTTTCTAAGACGTATATATGCCTTCCATTGATGAAGAAAATCATAATTCCTCAAGTTGTGGTTCATACTTCTTAGATTCTATTGTTTATATCACATTCTAATCCAACAACTTTATTTTCATCCTAATAAAATTTTGTAAAAAATTTTAAAAAAAATAAAATATGACCGGGTCAACCCACCAAACCAGCCGGGTTGACTGGTTTTACCGGGTTGACCCCGGGTCACCACCAGGTTGACCCCAAACCGAGGTCAAACGACAAATCAGACTGGACCAGTGGCCGGTTCGCCGGTTTCCGGTCCGAATCGGCCAGTCCGGTCCGGTTTGGTTTTAATAAGCATGGTTTTTTCAGAATTTTTTGGAAGCCCACTCGTCGTGTGCAGAATCTGTGGTTGTTGTTTATCATATATATATATACATGGATTTAAGAGGTAGAGAACGAAAAGGAATTGCTTCTCATGTTTTCCGTTGTCGGAATCGACGTTTTCCTCCATTGAACATGCCTTTTCGAGTTCTCTATTGGTGCCTGTAACCGTCCAGGAAGAAGAAGGTAAAAAAAATTGATCTGCGGCCGCGTGAGAAAACTCTGGGAATCGGGTCGTGATCCAGGATCCTGTCCGGGTAGGGCAAACCGGTTCAACAATTTCATTTTCAAAAAAGCGAGCGGTCGCGTGAAAGGAGATGAGAACCGGGTCGCGCTAGCAAGTGGGTCGGGTAGGTCAACTCGACCGCTCGATGAGGTGCCAAAACGGCGCGTTTCAAGCTGCCCGAAATGACGTCATTTTGGCGTGCGGTCAGCGCCTCACCGACGCGAAGCGGTGTCGTCTCGCGAATTTCTTTTGGGCCGCGTCCTTTGGGCCTGCTACAGTATTAAAGAAATTTTTGGGCCTAATTTTTTTGAAATCCGTTTGGGCTATTGTTTTTGGGCCTGAACAGTACCATCAAAAAACAAATGTCTGGTCAATTTTTCTAGGCCGCTAGTTTTTTTGTAATCGTTTGTTGGGCCACATTTTGAGTTTTTTCTCTGGGCTTACTTTTTTCTGGACCTTTTTTTTCTGTGGGCCTGCTGAATCTGTTCTTATTTAAAAACTAAAAATAAAAATAAAAAAGGGCTGGGCTGCTGATTTTTTCCCCTGAACGACAGTAACAATTTTTGGGCCTCATTTAAAATCATTTTGGGCAAAAGAAGGGGGGAAAGGAATGCATGCCCAAATTTATATATATTGTTAAATTTATATATATATATATATATATATTTGCTACGTTTTGGACTAAAGTGAAATGCACAGTTTCAGTTATTATCTTGGGCCGAAAGAACTGGGTTTGAAGAACCGGGATTAATGGGTTTGTTCAATGGGCCTACATTTTTGGACCCTTCAAGTTTTATGGATTTGTTCCTTTATATTGTATTTGGGCCTACGAAATAGAGACTACCCCTTTTTCCTAAAAATATTTTGGGATATTTAAAGTTTCTAATTCATGTGAAAAGGGCCATGGATTTTTTTTTTTCGAATTTCAGCCCAAGAATTGCGTTTGGAAGTTTCTTTTCGGAATACGTTAGGCCACTTTGGAAATTCATTTTGGGCTTCCTATTTTCTAATTTTGGGCCTAAAGAACGGATTATAAATAACGTATGGACCTCTTTGGAAATTTGTTATGGGATTATGTTTTGAGCTTTCTCTTCATAGACAGATCCAGAAACATTTTATGGATTATTTTGAATTGTTCATGTTAAGGAAATTATTTTGTACATATTTTATGTGCTGTTTTTTTAAATATGTGCAAATAAGGTATTATTGGATTGGCAATAATTTTCAAATAAATTTTCAAGACTTTTGTGCCCATTTAAGGTTCTTTATCTTTTATGCTAATTAAATAAATTGACACAACATCACACCAAAGTGTGCTCTCTTGTGGAAATTATTTATAAGGCATATTAGAGACGGTTTGTGACTGTATAATTTCATGTGAGTATCTAATCGGCCCAAAGGAAGGTTGATGCTTGGCAGAAATATATAGGCACGATGATAAATATGTGACAATTATAAGGTATAATCATGCAAAAAATAATATGTTCCAAAGAATAGTTATTGTTTAGCAGATCTTATTGTCAGTATGTGATCATTACAACAAGATGCCACTGACAGTTAATATTATCGTCCAAAGATGAAATATTAATGTTGTTGCCGGTATCTTGCGATGGGGATTATATTTGTTTGAATTTATTGCTATAATCTTTAATGTGGATTTCTAAGTATATTTATTCCATTCCAGTTTCAAATGGAATAAATTTTAAGGATTGGGAAAAAAATAACATTCTAATAATTATGGGATGTATAGATCTAGACCCTGTATTAAGGACTAATCATACCCCTCCTTTTATGAATGAAAGTATTTTTTAACACGGAGGTGTTTTGGTTAGTGGGAGTGATTACATTGCAGGAGTCTTATGATCATAAAGCATGACATCCTAGGAGTCTTTAGTGGTGCTATTACTGATAGTATTCTCAATGGTAAGGGATTTCCTGCCAAAATTGAAAAGCGCTTTATAAAAAGGCGATAAGGCAGAAACAGGCATGCTTTTGTAATGCTTGATTTCTATAAAGTATAAGGGGTAAGGAAATATAAGAGAATACATTAAGGAAAATGTTTCACATAGTTGTGAAACTTAAGGAATTAAAGCTTCAGCTATCTGAGGACCTTTTGGTACACTTAGTACTTATTTCTCTTCTTGCACAATATAGCCAATTTAGGGTCAGCTATAACTGCCAAGAGAAAAAATGGACTCTAAATGAGTTCAAATCCTATCTTGTGCAAGAAGAAGAGAGGCTGAAACATGAAAGCACTCACATAGCCAATATGGCAAGCACCTCTAAAGGGAAGGGCATAAATATAAATTTTTCAGAGGCTGCAAAGGGTTCTGTTCAAAGAAACCCGTTAAAAATCCTACTTCTGGTTCTAACCCAGTAAAGAATATGTATAATAAGGTAAATGGGAGAAGCATTCAAGACTGCAGCCTACATTTTGAAAAGAGTACCAACTAAGTCAACTGTTAAAACACATTATGAGCTTTAGATAAGCAAAAAGTCTAGTCTAAGACACTTTCATATTTGGGGTTGTCCAGCTAAGGCAAGGCCTTATAGGCCACAGGAATAGAATTAGACCCCAAAACAGTAAGCAGTTACTTTATTGAATATTCTGAAAGCTTAAGGGGTTATAAATTTTATGATCTTACTCTCAGGAATATTTTTGAAACGGGAACTGTACGTTTCTTTGAGGATGTTGAGCTTGGGGGGGAAGATAAAGTAAGAAACATCACTTTTGAGGAAGAATCGACCTCTATTACTGAGTCGATTCCTTCAGTTGCTTCTAAGAACACAGGAATTCCAATACCTTGTTGTGATTAAAGAAGTAAATTCAGAACCTCTACATAGTGATGTTCAGGTTGAAATTCCTCCTACACAGGTTGAAGTTCCTTAAGTGGAAACTCAATAACCTCAAGAAACGATGTTAAGACGATCCACATGAGATAGGAGAAATATAATTTCGGATGATTACATTGTCTTCCTTCATGAACATGAGGTAGACAATGGTATGGCGGAAGATGATCTAGTCAACTTCCAACAAGCAATTAAAGCTCCAATTCTCAAAAGTGGATTGAGGCGATGAATAAGGATTATAAGTCCATGCAAGACAATAAGGTTTGAGATCTTGTCCCTTTGCCAGAAAGTACAAAACCTTTGGTTGCAAATGAATATTTTAAATCAAAATAAATGCAAATGGCAAAGTGGCAATATTTAAGGCTTATCTTATGGCAAATGTTTTTACTCAAAAGTAAGGGATTGACTTTAAAGATACTTTCTCTCCGGTTTCTTTGAAAGGCTCTTTTAGAGTAATCATGGCACTAGTCGCCCATGTTTATTATGAGCTCCATTAGATGGATGTTAAGCTTACGTTTCACAATTGTATTAGGAATCCAGGTTCACCTAGATAGAAATCAAGGTGTTCTTGGATTATCACAAAGGAGCTATATCGATAAAGTGCTTATGAGGTTTGGCATGCAAGATTGTAAATCAAATGACACCCCTAATGCTAAATGAGACAAATTCAGTCTCAAACAATGCCCTATGACAACACTTGAGATTAAAGAAATGGAAAAGATTCCCTACTCTTCAGCTGTTGGGAGTCTTATATATATGCTCAAGTGTGTACGTGATAAGATCTCGTGTTTGTTACTGGAATGTTAGGCAGATATATAAATAACCCACGTATAGACCATTGTAAAGCAGCCAAACGGGTTATGAAATATCTGAAGAGAATAAAGGATTACGTGCTCATGTATCGTAGATCAGATCAATTAGAGATCATTCGGTATGTTGATTCTGATCATGATGGATGCCAATGCATTAAAAAATCCATATCATGCTACATGTACATGCTAGCTAGTAAAGCCATTTCTTCATGCTTCCTTTTTTTATGGAAGCAAAGCATGTTGCAGTTTGGGAGGCATCCAACCATGGAATATGGCTGTGCAACCTTGTCACTAGGCTACAAATTGCATAAAGTATTGAAAGATCATTAAAGTTATATTGTGACAATATGGTGACAGTCTTTTGTTCCAATACCTAGCTGTTAAGGATAAGGAGCAGAATGGACAGTTTTTTATCGAACATATTCGGACATACTCCATAATTAGTTGAACCCCTAACAAAGGGAGTAACACCTAAGGTCTTTCACGAGCACATAGCTCGGAAGGGAGTGTTTTATGATGAGTATATCCTAGTTTAGTGGGAGTATGTATATGGTGTTTGATTTTATGAACATTCAGGAATATATATTCTGATCAGAAATAAGGTTATAGAGAAATAAAGTTATCCGGTTTTCCTTTAAGGTTTTGATTCAGGTTACCATTTTGCATGATTAAAGTTGATCTCACTAAGGAGGATCAGTTGGAAAATAGGCATGTACAGATCACATTCATGAAATTTTTCATGCAGTATATCCATGATTGATCTATGTCATTTGATTGTATGCATATATGTGATCATTCTGGGATTTAGTTATGTGTAATACGACGAAGATCCTGATTGGTTCTATGTGGATGCAATCAATGAACCAGATTGTTTAGAGAATAAATAATGGCAATATTGCGCGCATAAAGTTTTTACACATTTAACTTACATATGTGCCCCAGTGGGAGATTGTTGGAATAATTCAACAATGGGCCACATATTACACTTATATGTGGGTGTCGTTATTTATTATTAGTGCCCTAATGTAAAGTGATCTAATAAGGTTTAAGGAATTGAGTGGGCATAATAAGATGTCATGGACCAAAATATACTGAGCCCAATTTGCTGGCCCATATTCATTGATGGGTTGAATACATGATCCCTCTACAAATACAGGGCTATGATCCCCGGGTTAGCTAGGGTTATCATTTTGCCGTCTTGCTTCCCCATCTACATATGGTTCTCTCTCTAGTCCCTAATGATAACCTGGTTGATCTACCCCTTTCGTCAAACGCATCCTTGGATCTAGGTACGCTTCCGCACTACTCTTGATTATTCCACTGAACTAGTATGCTACAAAAATCCCATCAAATTATTTCTATTTTTTTTTGCCACCGTGAAAATTAATTCTATTATTTTAATCATATTTTAGTGTATTTTCAACCCGTATCAAATGTCAACAAGCATGTTATGTGCCCATAATTTGAATATTTTTAATCATGCCATGTGATTTCATTAATTAGGTTACAACCCCTAGAAGGTTTGCCATTGTGTCGTGTAGAAAATCATATCGAACGATGAACGGTGTTGAGAGGGATGTTACAAATTTATTTTTCAAAAAAAAAACGAAAAGATCTTATCTCAATAGCATTAGACCGTAATCTGATGATTAATATCCCTTAATTGAGGCAATTTCAGGAAGGGATGCAAATCCTATAAGCAACAACTGGAAAAATTAAAAAGAAAAAGAACGTTATTCCCATGGTTATTTGTTTTGGCCAAGCTGGCAAAAAAAAACTAGGGATATATTTTCTGGCAAAAAAAAAACTAGGGATATTATCGTATCTTAACTGTTTGTAATAGACGTAACAAAGCAGTGTCTAGGGATGTTATTCTCTGATGCGTAATCTTTGGTAAGTAAGAAAGCTTTTCTCGGGCACAAAGAATAAAAGAAAATAAAAGAGGAAGCTTGTCTAGTAGGAGGCCAAATATTCTTTAGCAAGGGAGAAAGCTTCTCCGGTCAAAAAGAAATGAAACAAAAAGAGAGAGCTTGTATTTGTGCTCTTCATCTTCTTATGAATTGAGATTACGTGATGTTGGGGGAATGTTTCCTTGATCCGAAGCTTATATTCTCCTCAAATAAAGTTATCTTAGTTCCAACATCTTTCTTATCACTTGAAGACTCTTTAGTTTGGAAAGGTAATTCTTCATGTATTAACACTTCCAAGAATAGTTTCAATAAAAGTTTATCTCTCATTACCTTTAGCTATTGATTAATTTTGGAAGTTCTTGTGGTCAATTTTGCTTCCCTACAAATCATGCTATTCATTTGAAAGCTTCTTCATGAGGCATTGCCTTCTTCTAATATCTTCGAGGTTGATTATCTTAACATGTCCGGTTATTATCTTTCTGGGTGTGATCAAGATGAAACTCTTAATAATCTCTTCGTCTCTTGTCCATTTGCTAGATCAATTTGGTTTGGTTGTTTCTATATTAAAATCGATGCTTTTGATCTATCTTCATTCCAAACTTGGTTGAAGATTTCCATACAAGAGCTCTGTGAATTAAGATGGTACTTTGTTCTTACCGTTTAGTGCACATCCTCATAAATATATTGTAGCATAAAAGGAACCTAGTTTTTCATCAAGTCATCTTTTTATCACCAAAATTGGTTGTCAAAGAGATCATTGGTAAGCTTGAATACAATTTCATGGCTTTTTCTTAAAAAAATAAATGGTATGATGAAGGAGAAATGTTCAAAATCCATGGATAACTGAACTTTAATCCTGCACAGAAGTAAAGAAAGAAGACCACTTATGTGTCATATTCTTATTTTTCATATTCGTGTCCCCTCTATGACACTTCTATTGAAAAAAGGTATTCCATAACACCACATCATTTCTCCCCTTTGCCTTTTGTTGCAAGACCGGAGACATTTAAACATTATTTGCACTAACAAGATTTAAAGCATTGTTGTAGATCACAACAACATTGTCTACAAGAATATTAATATTATGCTTAGACATTTTTCTAAGTAACTTCTTTTCTAATTCCCCTTCCCTCTTGCTTAGTATTCTTAGAAATACTTGTTGTCCTCTTTCTTTTGGTGCTATGTAATTTCTTAAAACTGCATTAATATCATTTTTCCTTTCTTAAAAAAACAGTGAGGATGGGGGGATATTAAAATAACTTAATAAGGGCCCACCCAAAGTAATGTCATATTTTCTTAAATTAGTGTCTTTTTGGTTCTCAAGTATGTGTGTATGGATGGTATTTATCACGGTTTATGCACCACTTCAGGTGGCTATTCACTTCAATGGACAGGCTTTCATTTCAGTCTTCCCCTAGAGATTCCATGAGACTCATGATTGATCTGAGACCAAAATGTGAAGGGAGTGATTGAATCTTCTATAAATATGAAGGAATTTAAATTTCAAATGCTGATATAGATCTAACTACAGTTTTATTTTTTGTTTTTTTTGGGTGCGGTTGCTGATATACATTTAAAATGTTAAAGACATGGATGCTCTAGGCTTAAGCATCGTTATTACAATATTTTACAAAGCGTTATATAATGAGATCTTCACATAATCATGGCAGCAATATCCATTAAGCCGTGTCATCCCAATCACTTCACTTTTTGTTATTGAACTCTCTCCCAAACTCAAATTCTTTCCACAAATTTATCTGAAAATGTCGTAGCAAAGACCTATTCGGTTTTAACATTTTATAGGTACTAGTTTAACATCAATTTCCCCCTTTGTATGCATCACCGTTTTAGTTTGAAAAAATCAATATTGCATAGAAGAATCAATGACTTCCCTTTAGGTAAAGTACTTGTACCAACCCTCACTTCCATTTGTTAGAGCTTTTTTTCATCTCTTGAATTATAATCCTTCTAAATGTATAAGCTGTCTTGATAATAATTAAGCATATGGACGTCGTTGACATGGTTTTTCTCTTAATAAAAAATATAGCTTGATTCTGACCATATATAACGGATGAATAATATATATGTATAGGGATAAATTATGAGTCACCAATCAAAATTTTCACTCCGACTTATCATTATTTGTGTCTAATTTATTATTTATGGAAAGAAGAATCCCAATAAACATGACCAAAATTCAAAATTTTGATTTCTGATAGATTTCATAAACAGTTTACATTACTCAAACAACGAATAAAATTTTAAAAAAAGTACAATAAAATAAGAGGAGCAAATTAAACAAGGCCATTTGAGGGAGAATGGATAGAGTTCGTAGCTCGGTTACAATTGTTTACATAATTCATAATGGTTAAAAAAAACAGTTCACCATAGATATCAAAGATTCGTCGGCAAAACAATTTTCTATGTTTTACTCTACAGCTTCCAACATGTGCTATCGCATATAGCTATGGTAAGTAAGAAAGCTTCTCTCCGGTAACAAAGAATAAAGAAACAAAAGAGAGCTTATTGAGGAGGATGCGAATTTGTACCCTCTATCTTCGTGTGAATCGTAAATGAGAGTGAGGGAATATTAAAATAACCTAACTTGGTGGCAATGTGTTTGGTTCTTATAGTTAAAGTGTGTGTATGGATACCTCGATAGGCTCTATAAATAACCCATTATTAAACTGCGTCATCACAATAATTTAACTTTTTCTTATTGAACTCTCTTCCTTACCCAAACTGTTTCCACAAAGAGCTGTTGAGCCTTACCATATTACAAGGCTACACTCCCTTTGAGGTAATTGTTTTAACATCTATTTTTTTCCCCTTTATACATCATTGAATTGTTTTGGTTTGATGTAGTTTCTGTTTTGTTATATTAATATAGGAGAACTAACATACCATCACCAATAAGCAATTAAATAATTAAAAGGTTGTGTAATAAGTGTGTAACATACAATGATAAGATCCAATGCAAGAATGAAAATAGGTGCATATATTACTCAATTGTTGTAGGACTTCTCAATAATTAATTATTTATTATGTGGAACAGCACAATAATTATCCCTTTTAATATTGCATACAAGAATATATGCATGACTTTGATTTGCACAATCAGCACTAATAGCTTCAATTACTTGTTCTTATTAATTTTTCATCTCTTCAATTCCAAACATTCTAATTGTCGTCATAATAATTAAACAAATGTTTGGACGTGGTTAACTTAGGTTTTATCCTAAAAATATATGACTTCATTCTAATCCTATATGCTAGATGAATAATATATATATATATAGGGATAAATTATATGGGTCACAAACCAAATTTTTCACTCTTAACTATCGTTGTCTTTCTTTAATTTAGTATTTAAGAAAATAAAGATCCAACAAAGAATACCGTCTCACAACCAAAATTCAAAGTTATATTTTGGTTTATGATGAGTTATAAACAGGTTCGGTTGAGAAAAGGAATTGGATGGATTCAACAACCGATAATGCTTCATCCAGCAACACAAAAGCCCCCGAAATCACATCAGTTGAACCTGTTGCTGACCTCAAAGACCATACAATCATCACAATCATGGAACCTAAGTTTCACAAAGCTGCAGTGGAAGGTAACATCGATGCCTTTGGAAGAACGGAGTGTAGAGAGCAAATTGAATCCATACTAACCCCAAATAAGAATACAATCCTTCATATACACTTCACAAACAATACTGAGTTTGTATCAGAGGCTTTTGTGGAAAAGGTTTTATGTATGTGTCCTACACTTGTTTTAAAGACCAACGAGAAGGGTGAAACTATTCTTCATGTAGCATCAAGGTATGGTCATGATAAAATAGTAAAGCAATTATTGGATTGTGCTAAATCTCTCCCTAAAGATGTCAATGGAGTTGGAGCTGAGAAAAGACTTGTAAGAGCACAAAATGATAAGAAGGATACAGCCTTGCATGAAGCAGCACGTTATGGTCACCCAGAAGTCGTGGATGTCTTGATAGAGGAAGAACCAAATCACTTGTATTTTGGTAGAAATGTTGATGATGAAAGTCCACTTTATATTGCTGTGGAGAGACAATATTGGAACGTGGTGGATAAAATATTGGATAAGAGCGAGTCACCAAAATATAATGGCCCTAACGGTAGAAATGCTTTGCATGCTGCAGTCCTTCACGGAAATGAAGGTATTTTATTGTGTGACTTTGCAACTTATCATTTCTAATAGTTATTTATTATTCATATATCTAATATATATAATTTTTAGGCATAAACAAATGACGATTAACTAACATGCCTATATTCATTTTTTAAAAAAAAGAAATAATAACTCTATTAAAATCTCTGAAATAATTCAAAAGAAATGTTGGGATCATCACTGGATAAAATTTTCATACAAGTTGAGGTATGATAGTTTTGTTTTAAATTAGCATCACTAATTTAAGGAGCATTGATGTGAGAAGGCTATTAAATTAGCTTTCACTTTGATGATTTTATTTATCGCAGAAAAAGTGTCAAAGTTGTTGGAAGGAAATTTATCAGCAGCAGCAAATGAAGCGGATGAAAATGGTTGGGTGCCACTTCACTTTGCAGCACTGGTTGCTGAAAGTTCAAGCGTGGTGGAGAAGTTGGTAAGCAAAGACGATCGAAGAAGCACGGCGTACGTGAGAGATAAAAAGGGAAGAACGGCTCTTCACTTTGCGGCAATTTGTGGAAATACATCAGTAATGGAAAAGATATTAGAACATTGTCCAGATTGCTGTGAGTTGGTGGATGAAAAGGGCTACAATGCTCTTCACTACATTATGATGGGAAACAAATATTCGATTTCTGAACTAAAAAAGATTATGAAATATACACCACTAGTAAGGAACTTGTTTAATGAGAAAGATGATGATGGGAACACACCCTTTCACATTCTTGCTCGTCATGCTCCGGAAATGGATGCCGATTGTGATGATCCTCCTCCTCTGGAAGAAGAGTTCCCATTGTTGGATACAACGGCATTCAATAAAACGGGTCAAGCTATTCTCGATGTTGCTAGTGCTGATATGCCTCCAGATTTAGCTTACAAGGTAACAAGAAAAAACATCTAGTTAGTAAAATTTTAAAGGAATAAAAAAACCAAATGCATGCACAATACGTAAATTTATTGTGTCACAAGTCACAAATCAAGTGTTCCCTTGAAAGAGTAACCTTGCAATGACTTGAATTCCCTAACTCCAAAAGTTAACTTTTGGAGTGCGGTCCTTCCAAGGACTTATGCTTGCTACAAAGTTGACCAGATTTATTTTTAATATTCCTAATATTTTCATGCACTCATCCCCTTTTCCTAAACACCACATGGTATGAAGTATGAACTAATCGATTGTAATTGATAACAACAAAAGTACTTGTGTAATATAGAGACTGATAGAATAAAAGATCGCATGCTGTACTGTGCGTTTTGAGTTACTGTGAACAAAATTATTAAGAATATTCATGCATTAAGTTTGTTGGATCTGAATTTTCCGCTATCACACCCTGCTTAATTTTACAAGCAAAGCCATTGAGCATTTTGATTTGATGGTGAGCAATTCATTCTCATCAATCAGGTCATGCGTTCGAACCTTGGCACTCCTCTTTGAACCAAAGTTTACATGCAAAGCATCATGTGTACATATATGCAATTACACCATTCTTTTTCAAACTTGATATGTTAAGAGACTGATGAACCGTTAGATTTCATTTTGTTTTAGCTAATGCCATAACATCTTTTAATAGGTTTTGCATTGATTTGATTAGGTTTAATGTCTATGTAATTACGTTGATTATATAAGGTATTAGTGAATGCATGCTTACTCATTTAGCTTTTCTTGGGTGAATCTTGTTAAAAATGAAAGGCTTTTGCGTGTTACATGGTGCAGAACAAACTATCAAAAAAATTGCGAGATATTGGAGTAAGATTAGGAGAACGAGATCTGGAAAAGAAGCTTACAAAGAAGAAACAAGAGAAGAGAGACACAGAGAAGAAACAAGAGAAGAGAGACACAGAGAAGAAACAAGAGAAGAGAGACGATTCAGCAGTTCTGAATGAGAAATATGATAATAAATTTGCAGGAATGGAACAAACCTTCTCTTTGGTGGTGATTTTAATTGCGACTGTAACATTTACTGCAGGATTTACATTGCCGGGTGGATTGATTCAAGAAGGAGAACACGAGGGCTCTCCCATATTAAAGTATAATGCAGCTTTCATACCATTTGTTATATCAGACGCTCTCTCATTCGTCCTCTCTATTTCTACCGTTCTTTTTCTATTTTATTTATCGACAATCGATAAAGATGATGATGAGTATAGGGATCTTTTGCGTAACTGTGCGCAATTAACCTTGGTGGCATTGGGATTCATGGTCGTAGCATTTGGGACGGGCATGTATGCTGTCCTAGGTGTTTCCAAAGGTTTTGGAGTTGTCACCCTTTTGATTGCTTTGTCCTTTTTCTTCATCATTTATAAAGTCTATAGAAGTTTCCTAGAAAAATGGGCTTTAGTTAAAATATTTTCTGCCGTACTAGGTTTCGATGTCAGTGAGTAAGAGATATTCAGTTGTCTGGTATTCCATGAGTCCTTGTCAATAGAATTTTGTTTATTAGTTTCATGCCATTTATTTAATGTATGCTTCAGTTTTAATCAATGAATTTTCTTAAACTGTTGTTATATCAAATTTAATTTATTTGCATTATTTGACACAATTTCATCCAGCTCAGGCAATCAGGCATGACACGGTGTGATGTTCAGGAAATCAATAGTTCTCGTTACATTATCCAAAGAGTGGTTCTATAATTGACTGCAACTACTGCTTGTTGCCTCAAAAGCTATATTAATGAAAACAATGGTTGGGTTCAGTGAAAGGATTTAGTCTTTTATAATCTGACTAATCAATATTCAAATTTGTCTCATCAAATCCAAAAATACAAATGTAGTAAATAGAGCTACGGCCTAACAGTAGTTGTAATTGGGCTTGGGTCGCCACTTTCTAGAAAAAACTTGGCCCAATAGTAAAGTGGGTTGAAAATTTAAAGCATGTGAATCCTCACAAGCTTCAACATTGATTAGGAAACACCAACGGCTGTTTAGATCAAGTGGTAAGCGGCTTGTTCCAGCTTAAGCAATGTCTCGGGTTCAAGCCTTGTGTATGCAACAGCCACCGTTGGGAGACATGTCAGGTGCGCGACGCCGGTTGGGTCCGGACGGGCAACCGAAAAAAAAATTGATTAGGAAATATCAGCGTTTTGAATTTCGTAGGTCGCTTATTCCTTAATTGAATTATATGTGAGGATGCATGTATTTTTTTTACGTTATATGTAGAAAAAGAGATATTTAAATTTAACTCTTCAAAAAATGAAAAATAAAGTTAAATTTAATCTATAGATAACCTGAAAGGATATTTGCATATAAAAAAAACAGAGAGAAAGCTTCATGGATGGTAGTCACTATTGTCCATAAAATTTGATCGCACATTCGTTTATTGAAATAAAGTTTTTACAAAAAATTAACCATAATACAAATATTTTTAAAAATACTCAAATGCTGTTCATTTGGGAATCCGTTAGGGAAAATGAGTTTATGAATTCTAATATGATTTTACAGATTTCAAAATAATTTTACGAATATCAAGATTTTTTTTACGAATTTCAAGATATTTTTTATCTTAACTTGCATACACAATTGGAAAACAGTTTCCTTGAACATGCACAATACAGGTGCGTAAAGAAGCTTCATAGCATATTGAGTCATACAACAAGCCCATGATAGAAGTCCATTAATTATGTGTCACTTAATTAGACTATTTTAATCATATTTTAATTAGATTATTTTAAATCATATTTTGATATATTTTCAACCTCCATCAAATGTCAATAAGCATGTTATGTGCCAATAATTTGAATATTTTTAATCACGTCATGTGATTTCATTAATTAGGTGACATATATGTTTATATTAATTAATTGATCGAGCTTTAATTTTACTTTTTCAATATATGTTATTTTTCATCCAGATGTTTAATTATATATGTTTTAGTTAATGTTTTTAGGCTACTCAAGGTTTTTAGAAACGCAATTTAACCTTTGGGTGAAGCTTCTTAGAATCACTGTTGAACATTAATAAAAAGAAGTTTCCACCGAAATCTTTAAAAAATACAAATGAATATAAAAATTTCTCAAACAAATTAAAGGAAAAATAATCTTTTATTCCCTATAATTGTAACTTGATTGGAACTTAATCTTTATATTTCAATTCAATACAACTCAATCCCTGTAAATTAAAAGTTACAACTCAATAAAAAAATTGTCAAATAAATTAGAAGAAAAATTAATATTTTGGTGCTTATAGTTTTTTCTTGATTGTAGTTTAGTGTATATATTTTGATTGGTTGTAACTCAATCTTTATACTTTAATTTGGTACAACTCAGTTTCTAAAAATTAAAAAATATCAATAATTTTTTCTCAGATAAATTAAAGAAAACATTAATTTTCCCTAAATTAAATTAATGTTTTCAAAAAACACGAACCAATTAACACATTGTTTACCTTAAATTACGTTAACTTTGATCTCTTCTAAATGATACGTAGGCCTTATGTCCTCTTTTTAGGATAAGTCTGAGTTTGTAAATAAATAAATCTTTCTATTGTATTTGATTCTTCTCTCTTTTTTATTTTAGAGTAAATAATATTATTTACATGTCACATTAATTTTGAGTAGTTAACTTAAGATAACCTTTCTCATAAATGGGTGTTTTGGGATGCGTTCTTCAAGTTATCAGATGAGTTGTAAATTTTCCAGAACTGTTTCAAATCTTCTATGGTTGATTGGTAATCTCTCTTCTAACTTTGTTCTATCGCCTCTCCTTGAAGATGAGATTAATAATTCAAAAAAAAAAATGAACTTCAACTCCTGTAAGATTGTGAAGCAAGTTTCAAGGCTCAGAGAGCCAAAATAGAATGGCAAAAGGCATTGATACCTTATTCAACATCAAGAAAAATGGTGTACAATTACACATGGAAGTTTAGAAATTGTGAAAGAAATGTCACGGCCGAGTTGAGTTAACCACTGTTTAACAAATAGTCCTTGCATCCTAGCGGTCTTGTTTGCCGGCAGGACGCAGGAGCAGAAAGGGTCAAATTTAATGGGTTAAAGGAGTTTATTACTTTAATGAACACTTTAACTAGATTCATTGAAGTTGGCCTACAGCTTCCGAGTTCCATTTATGCTGGTCTGCCTAATTAATTAATACAAATGATCAATCATTTAATAAATGTTTAGACTAATTTATTTTAAGTGATTTAATTTTCTTAAAAAATGATAGTCCCATCTTATTTATACTTTTAGCTGTTGTTTTATTGAATATATGCCAATTTTTTTATAAATGTTGTGTACTTGGAAATTATTATATTTTTATTTAAAATTAATTGTTTTCATGAGTATACAATAAAAAAATGTTATCTCACTATGGGCTTATTTGATTAGCCCGTTAGCCATGGAAAAGCCATTTTGGTTCTTCACCCAAAATGAGTTTATGTTTGGTTAGCCCATTGCAGAACGGAGGTTTAAGGCAACGGCATTTTGTGCGACGTACGCGTGCAGACGATTCCCCATTACTGTTCCTGCACGCGTGCAGGAATCTCTCAGCCTTATGTCTCTCTGAAGCTAAAGGTGAGCTGTTGTGTCATTGTCGTCTAGGTAGAGTGACAACAGAACGGCTGAGCAAAACTTGGAACAGCGACGGACATAGCGATGGAGGAAGAGGGGTTGGCGAAGCAGCTCTCTGGACCTGATTGTGCTGCATGTTGGCGAGGCTATGGAATCACGAAGCTCAACGACGCCATGAAGATCTTTGTTATTGCTGAGCATCGGGAAACCTACTAGTAGAAAAGCTAAGGTCGACTACGGGGTCTGTGGTGCATGGACTGTGCTGCAGTTGGAGGCGTCGAATGTGAGGTGAGTGTCTACAGCACTGGTGTTGGTGTGAGCAGAAGGCGATGAGAGAGCAGCTGGAGGCTAGAGCGAAGGCGTGACCTGTGTGGAGCATTGAGAAAGACCGCGGCACAGCTTCAAAGACATCTGCATCGTTCTCCTTGTTCTCTCTCCTGGAGCTCGACGAAAATGGCAAGCCCATCGTTGCCCCTCTGGGAGAAATGAGAAGGGTGGCGGAGAGAGGAGAGAGAGTGGGGTTAAGCTTAGTGACGGAGGTGTTGGTGAGGTCGCCGTTGATGCCGGACCAAGAGCACGGGTGGGAGTCCGCAAGAAGAAGAGGAGGGGGAGAGAGAGAGAGGAGAGAGAGGGTTTTTACAAAAAACCATTTTGCCCAACGGTTTATCCAAACGTAACTGCATTTTTACCAACGGATTATCCAAACATAAAATTTTTTCATTCTACCAAAAGTCATTTTTCCCAACGGTCGTTCTCCCAACGGACTCTCCAAACAAACCCTATATGAATTCAACTAGATAAATTATACGAATACGATGTTATTGAACTTGATAAAAGACTAAACATAGGATGAATTGTTACTTAACATGTCCCACTAAATCACCTTATTGACCATCTTCTTGTTGGTTCTTACTCTACCTCTTTTAACGGGTTCTAAACAACTTTATGTACCTTTCGTATTTGTACATTTATTGGTCAAATCATCCCAAACAAGTTTTTGAATTCATATCACCTCAACTCATCTCGAAATGAGTTGATTATGAAAAATTATTTTTTACGAGTATGTTAGAATATCATGCTAGTTTAGAAAAGTTCATTTACTCCTTAAAAATACATTTAAATGGGTTTTTCGCAACACGAAATAATCTCCTCCACATATTTACTTCAATTTACGTAAAAGTACTCTATTCTGCGTTCCCAAACAGACACATTGTTGTATATTTAGGACTCGTTTGAGAATCCGATAGCAAACCTAAGTTCTAGGTAAAATTTAGGTTTTGCTCCGGAACCTAAATTTTATCCAAGTACTTATATTTTTTATAAAACTTACGTTTTGTTAGAAAATCAAGGTTTTGAAAAAAAAAATTTCTTGTCAAATTACACTATCTTGTAATAAACTTTCTCTTTCATGTTTTTCTTTCTTCTTTCCCATTTACTTTTATTTTGATATCCGTAAAAGTTATTCTCACCATAATTTTTCACATACAAGCACCTTTTCAAAATCTAGATTTTCTATTAGAATCTGTTAAATCTATTCTCTAAAATTTAGATTTTATCTCGAATTTCATATAAATTATTTTCCATCGAACTTTCTAATAAATTATATTATGCCAATCATCACGGGTTTTATGTCAATTCAATGTTGATGATTGGACCAGATACCACTAAAATTTAATGATTGATTTGATTTTCAGGTGCTTATTTGAAAAAGATAAAGGCAACTTGCATGGATGGCGGTGGCAAGCAAAATAATAAAAAAAAGGAAAAAGAAAAGGACATAAATTGGTGAGTGTATCGTCAAATTGTGGGACCCAGCCGAATTCGGAAACTTATCCCAAATCTCGTCGCATGCTCCTCGTGATGTGGCCGTGTTGCTTTTTAGCTGCCACAAAACTTATATCGTATCCTTATATTAGATTGTGTATAATTATTCTCTCAACAATTTTTTAGATAGGCACAAAAATGGTGAAAGCTTTGGTATTTAGAGCCTTAGTAATATGATTATTGCCTGTTTAAAAAATTATCAGGGAAATATATTTTGACAGAATGTATTTTCTCTATAATGTGTTTTGATAGAATACATCTATGTTTAAATAAATATTGAATTTACAGTACATTTATTTTTACAAAAAGGGGATTTTTTACTCAATATTTTTTTTAAAAAAAGAGTAACCAAACCTATATAGTCTATGACGAAATTTTGAGTTCAAAATATATTTTGAATCTTTTTCAAACTTGTCTATTTGTCAAAACCTTCAGATAATAGTGGAAACTTCGACGTTGATGCAACATTCTAAAATGAAGGTACATGTTTGTTTGTCAAAACCTTTTTCATCATCATGTTTACGAAAATTGAGTTTATCATGTATATTTTAAATCACGTTGTAAAAGTAATTATATATTAGTTCAAGTAGGCTTTAAGTTGTTAATTCAAGAAGAGAAGGAGGAGAGAGAGGGAAAAGAGGAAGTAACAAAGAATAAGGGGTGACGTGGCTGAGAGGGGAAAAATTGACTTTATAGAGCTCACAGAAGAAAAGTAATAGTTGAATCAACGATTTTTTTTACACCATTTTTATAGTGTTATGTGTACTTTTACACCTTATCAAATTTTATGGTATCAGACGTTCCTAAAGAAAAATTTAATTGTCAGAATTGCAGCTTAACCCAAAATACAACCCTAATTATGTCTGATAATCAATAAACTTCAAATACATCTCATGATTTCACACTTTAAAATAGTATATACATTATGCAAGTGACTCAGCTCATTGTTCTCTGTCAGAGATAAAACAAACTCCCTCATGATGCAGTGATACAAAAGCTGAGACAATATACATATTTTAAATAATATAGTATATATTGAATATTATATATTTCAAATAAAATAATATACATGGAATTACATGTTTATTATACCAAATGATGTATATTGAATAAAATATATTTCAAATAAATGTTATATAATTTTTTGGGCAGGGCAACAACCCTTGCCCGATAGTTAACCTCGTAGAAAGAAGCGCAAATTTTTTCATGCCACTATATTGAATGAGCTTGATTAGAGTGTTTTTTAAAGTGATGAATTCTCCTAACTCATTAGATCTGAACCATTTAGATATGATTTTAAATGATCAAGATCTAATTTTTTAAAATTCCCAATTTTTACAAAAAAATTATGATTTGAAAATATGATGGTTAATATATTTATTTTATTTTAGATTTTATAAACATCAAAATAATTTTTTACATAAAAATAAAAAAATCAGATCTGGACCATTAAAATCAAATTTAAATAACCCATATCTAATAAGTTGGGAGAGCTTTTCACTTTTGATGAGCACTCTAACCAATTCTATTTTGGATTGGGCCGAGTGATTTTTGAATGGGCTTATGAGCACTGTGCACACCTTACTATCGGGTTGGTGGATGAAATTGAATCTCAAATAATGAGGAGACTTGCAATTTATATAAAATAGATGGTCATTAATGTATTTTACTATTAATGTTTATATTGTATTTGAGCAATCTTAGGAATATGGCAAGATATTTACTGATAATATTACATCATTTCTTTATACTAAAATTAATTCAATTTAAAATATGTTAAGCAATTTTTATCGAAAATTTTTATCGCGCACCTAACAATGGTGGGTGAGTCTCCCAACGGTGACTGCTGCATACACAAAGCTCGAATCCGAAATTTTGTTTAAATTAGAACAAACCGCTTATCACTTAAGGTGAATTTGTTAATAAATAATATTGCATGCGGCATGTGTGTGTTTTTTTTAGTTTTTTTTGGGGACTATGGGGCTTGCGTGGGGCATTCCAAACTTTTTGTTTATTCTGTTTTTGGATAATGTTTTGCAAACTTTTAAGACACGTGACGTCGTTATGGGTCTCTTGACTCTCTTCTTATAGGCATAGCTGGCACAACGTCATTAAATACCCCCATCTACCACTTTTCTATAAAATAAAAATAAATGAGACTTATTTTAAATCATCGCTTTACGAATTAATTATTCTATAAGATCTTAAAATGTTGTTAATGGTATATACTTTGTTTATTAATGGTGCTCCTCAATTTGTTATTAACAACATCTTCAGACTTTAGAATAATTAATTCATTATCACGGTACCTAAACTCTAAAAATAATCTAATTACTTAAATAAAAATTAGTTAAAAACTATTAAAATTTAAAGTCAATGAATATGTAAGTCAACATAATTTATTTTTTTCGAAAACATCCTTATTATTTACGCAGAGACTAAAGTGAGAAAGAATATGCAACTAGTTAATTAATTCAGTAAGACATACCCAATAATTAATAAGAAAAAATTTGGAATAGATTATTATTGTCTCTTTTGAATAAAAACATCTCCATGATGTCATCCCTGAAGAATGCTCTTGTAAATAAGATTGAAAGGGATGATATCTTTGTTGTGTATACTCCATACATCTATAATTGAATTTATTTGTAACAACATTTCTAAAAACTTAATACTATTTTTTGTAAAACGAAATAATCTCCTCCACATATTTATCTCGACTTACGTAGAAGTACTTCTTTATCTCGTTCCCAAATGAATATAACATAAGATTTAATTAACATTTTTTAATATTAGAGAAGCTAATTACATTACTTTATAACATTTATATTTAATATTTTTAAATTAATTTAACTTATTTGTAAATTAATATATAATATAATAATACATATAAATAAGTACTTTGAAATAACGTATTTTACTCTATAACCATCATAAAAAGTAAATTAACTTTTATAGGAAGAATGAAAGTAGTAACATTTATACTTCCATACTCATCATTATTAATTATTAAATTAACATGACGCATAATAAATACTTCTAGATCGTATATTTATTTAGTTTCATTAGAAATAAAGATATGCAATATCAATATTAATTATATCATATCTTTACTTAATTAAAATTAAATTTATTTATTAAAAGAAGGCTAAACCTTTGAAAAGTTATATCCGGTGTAATTCTAATATCTCCCAATTTATTTTCTTTTAATTCCTATTATTATATTTGTCAGAGCAAGCAAAATTATGTAAAACAAAGCAACAATTATTGATAATTAATTATCAATTTTTTTTATTATTTTTGGCCATGAATTAGTTATTAATTTTTTTAAAAAAGAAAATTCTTTGTCACAGAAAAGATAAACTAGAGCCCAACAAGGTTACAGCAAATGAAAAGATGACGTGTCAAGCCAATCCCCAATCCAGCTGTCAGACCCCGCCACTAACACCTCAGAAGCACCTCAGAAGCAGCGCGCCAAACTGTGATACGGTTCCTTCATAAACCAAAACAATTTATATTTAGAAAATCATCAAAGATTTGAATCAAACAGAATCAACTTAAAAATCTTTATTCATATTTCCATAGAATCGTATCTTTCTCCAATTTTCTCTTTAAATTCTATCTGCTTTCTCTCTGTAATTTCATCTATCTCAGTTTCATTCTGCCCCCTGTTCATTGTTCTTGCTCGTCCTTCCTTGTTGGTATTGGAAAAAATGGTGAGCTCCGATCAAACCATTCTGGTCACCGGCGGTGCAGGATTTATCGGCACTCACACCGTCGTTCAGCTTCTTAAAAGCGGATTTAAGGTTTCGATCATCGATAATTTGGACAATTCCGTCATTGAAGCCGTCGATCGGGTTCGCGAAGTGGTCGGACCTCAACTTTCCAAGAGACTCGAATTTACCAAGGTAATGAGCCGATTTCTTCTTCGATTTCGGACTTTGAGTGATTGTTTCACAGTGAATTAGTTCTTTAAGTGGTTTGATTCTCTTGCTCTGGCTTGGGTTTCAGGGTGATCTCAGAAATAGAGACGACTTGGACAATCTTTTCTCCAAAATAAAGTACGTTGGTGAATTGATTCGAATTTTGGTTGCCTCTTTTAATTCGAAGTTTTTGTAGCAATTCCTTCATGAAGCATAATGTCTCATTCAAGAAAACAGTATATTTACTGAGAGATATGTTTCTTTGATTGGGAATAACGATGAAACAGATTCGACGCTGTGATTCACTTCGCCGGACTGAAAGCTGTTGGTGAGAGTGTTGCTAATCCCCGCCGGTACTTTGACTTCAATTTGATTGGCACCATCAATCTCTATGAAGTTATGGCAAAATATAACTGCAAAAAGGTTAGTCATATTTCCATTTACTTTAAAACTAGCGCATATCCGATTTTTCAAATGAGAATAAGAAGTCACTGTACTTTATTTTAACATAAAAGAGTCACAGTAGAAAGGAGGAGTTATTGCAGATAAAAGAATATACAGGAGAATATACATTGATGATTTATGAACTACCCTTGCTGTTGGTCAAAAAAAAAAAAAAAGAGAACTACCCTTGCAATGTCAAGTCAGTGACAGACATGTAATATGGCCTTTAGATATAAATCAACGAGGAAACATTTTATTTTAGCTGCTGTTTCAAACACTTGTAATTCGGCAAAGAGGACTTATCTGTGTGCACTAGTTGCTTTTATCCTTCATGCAAAAGGGACACTTAATTTTAAATCTTTGGTGGAAAACAGATGGTCTTTTCATCATCTACAACCGTTTATGGACAACCTGAGAAGATGCCATGCGTTGAGGATTTCGAGCTACGCCCAGTGAGTCCTTATGGACGAACTAAGGTAACCGCATTAATTTCTTTGTGTAGGAATGGATGTTCTTTGTTACTCTCCTTTGGAGATCTAGAATTTTGGTATTGTTTCCTCTCTGACTCATATTTCTACAGTTTTTCTTAGAAGAAATTGCTCGAGACATTCAAAAGGCTGAACCAGAATGGAGGATTGTTCTGCTGAGATACTTCAATCCGGTTGGTGCACATGAAAGTGGTAAAATTGGTGAAGATCCTAGGGGAATCCCAAGTCAACTCATGCCTTACATTCAACAAGTTGCTGTGGGGAGATTGCCTGAGCTTAATGTTTATGGTTCTGATTACCCCACAAAGGATGGATCAGCGGTTCGTTAATTTTCACACTTGCACTAAACTTCCCTTTTGCATGAGACTAAATCACCTAACCAGAGAAATTC
>JANTPZ010094750.1:0-45504 GCA_025593235.1 Vachellia pachyceras | reverse complement strand
ACTCAAAGTATTGATTTTCAGAAACATTTTAACTTACAATACTCGAGTGTTAAGACTCATAACTCGAGTGTTAGCAATACTTCCAACAAAAACTCAAGTGTTGTCTGAGAGTATTGAATTTTACTCGAGTATTCAATCACAGAACTCGAGTGTTTCACCAAAATTACTTAATTAGCAATATTTAAGCTTTATAATTCCTAAAATCATTTTGTTATCATCAAAATAAGGTATCAACAGAAATGTTCTCCTTTAAATATTAAGAATAAGATTAAGGGAAAATGAAATGGTGTCTCTCTAAATGAAGAAATATTACCCTTTACCATTAAAATGCTAACGGACAACATTAATTTTTCTAAAAATCAATGTCAATTTTTTAACGAGTAGAGTAACATGGTTCTATTTTTAAACTTTCAGGATGATATTAAACTCAAAAAAAAAGTTTTGAGACTACATTACTCTTGAGTTAAAACTTTTGAGACAAATTTACTTCTTAACCTTCTTATTTTATATATTTGTAAGCAAAGCAAGAAGTTCAAAGATGATGTTGTTACTGATATTCTATCACAAGATTGCATAGATTCACTCTAATGTGAATTGTTAAACAACTATTTGTGAATTCTAATGTGATCGTTGCATGATTCTTACAAGCAAAAACACACTACACCAACGATCCGATAGTTCATTAAGCTCCAACTTCAATCTTTCTAGATTAAGATGAGCTATGTAAATTCTAAAAAGAAAAAAAGAAAACACATACACTTGCTTGAATTATATGCCTCCATCTCTTTCTTGCTTTGTTGGGTTGGCACATTTAAGACCAACTCCTAATAATGCAGTGACAAAACTTGACTACTAGTAATGTGTACCAGCGAAGTATGTAAGAGGTCCAACGAAAGCACCATTAATGCAAGTAGCAGGTTCCGAATGATTATAATCATGACGTTCATCCGAAAACCCATCGCTATGATTTGGCCCGCCCACGATGGCTCCAACCAGTATGTTAGGGTTAGGGTTCGTGGAAGAATGGTTGGAAGCCACCATCACAACCTATGCTTTGAGGTTGAGTTGTTAAAGAGGGCAGTGAAGATCCTCTGTGGTGAATCCTCTTTGGGAAGTAAGGACCATACCCTACCATATAGGACATCCTCAAAGGGTTGTCTCCCAAAATGTAGTCCACCTGTAAGTATTTGACCAAATTTTTGTTTAGAAATTGAGACGAAGAGATATAATTAATCAAACATGAAGGTCAAATAAGTGGAATCTTCATTCTATATAGTTCAAAGAACACCATTAGAAGAAAACAAGTATACGTTTTTTTAACAGCTGAGTAAAATGACAGTGATAGTAACTGGGGATGTATAGGTTTAAGGGAAATTTACTATTAGGTCCCAACTAATCCAATTAATAAACAAAAAGTTCCAAAGATCGGAAAAATTACCATCAGATCCCAACAGTAACTGGTCCGGATGTTATTAATGGTTGATAAGGTTGTTAATAACAACCGGACCAGCTGCTACTAGAACCTAATGGTAATTTTACCAATCTTTAGGACTTTTTATTCATTAATTATTCTATTTGAGACCTGATGATAAATTTTCCTAGGTTTAAGAAAGACACAACTGTCTTTTTGCAAGGCTTCTCAAGGTACTTGGAGTGACAAAGAGATTGCCACAATTGAATGTGTGCTTTGTGAATGACATGTACTTAGAGTAAGTTGTGAGCAAGAATGTTATAGATGTCACATATTGAAGATTGCTCTCAGGAAGCTTGTACATGAGCCCTCCTACATGTACAACGCCAACAAATATCTTCAATCAGTTAATTTTTCACCAATATACAAATTAATTAAAGAAGGGTTATTTTTATTTAGTATTTTCTCACAAAAGTGTTTAAATTTTCTCTTAAATGTTTGACATTATAACTTGTGTATATTGGGTGCGTGAAGAGTGAGAGTTAGGTAAAATCTTGCACATAAAATCCTCAACTTCTTGCTTGTATTGATCAAAGTTCTTATCATGATTCAACAATGCTCTCTGCATAAATTAACAATTAGAAGTAGTAATTAACGCAAATCAAGGTTTTAAAAAACAAGATGCATTAATTAATTGATTGATTGATTCTTGAAAAACTACCTTTTTTACAAAAGAAACTTAAAAGATAATTATTATTTACCCTTGAGAGAAGCACGTGTGCGCCAACATATTTGTTGTCCCAGCTAAAGAGATCAGGTTGGTCATCAGCTCCCAAATTCTTAATCAAATTATAATAATAAACAACATTTGTTGCCCTAAAAAGCCATGCTGCTCCCCATAATAGCTCATCCTAAATTTAAAACAAATAAAAACATTTAAAATCGTATTCTTTAAATAACCATTGTTCAAAAATTGAAAATATTAGAATCCAAGAAACATACTTGATTAGTTGATTAGAAGTAGTGCCAATTTACCTTGTAACCAGAATATGAGTAATAAAATGGGCAAACAGCAGAGCCAAGAGAACTACTATAAGAATCTTGGTGTTGCAAAGCAAATTGGAACACTTTCTAAGCCGTACTCAACAAAACCCTTGAGTATGTAGGATCAACCCTATGAAAAATGATAGAGGCGGCGGTGAGGGGGTAGCGGTTTCACCAGCCACATCCGAACCCGGTTTGTCAGGTGAGACCCAATACACGGTTCGAACCGTGTCCATGGCTTTCGGGTCTTTTCCAACACTTGTGGTCCACGTTCGGGTCACCAACTCCAACATAGAGTCGACCAGGTGTTACGGTGGCACTTTTTTTTGTTGCCCACCCGGTCTCCGGAGCTTCGCCCCGACTAATCCGGATTTGACCTGCGTTGTGCACCCGGGAAAGGTGGGAAGGTCTCCCAACGGTGGCTGCTGCATTCACAAGGCTCGAATTTGAGACCTTGCTTAAGCTGGAATAAGCCGCTTACCACTTGATCCAACCAACTGTTGGTTGCGGTGGCACACTTGAGGAGGTAGCCAGTGGTCCAACAAATTGCGGCCCGGGCCTCTTGGATTTGTGGGCCCATTCTCCGGCCATACTCAAGGGTGCTCCATGATAGCATAGTGGTGGTGAAGGCCATTGGAAAGTTGAATTTGACATTATCACCAGCATCATAGTAGCCTCCCGTTAGATCCACCTACCAAATATAATATATACTTTTTAGCTTTCTTGTTAAATTTTGAGGAAACTAGTATTTTTTTTCCAAATTTCATAAAATAATTTTTTTTACATTAAAAATAACTCCACACAATCAACTATATTAATAGTAAATATTATCAAGATATGACATGCTCATTGACAAAAGGGGAACGACATAAAGCCCTCTGATTTTTTTTAATAGCTATTTGATCTCTAGTCGTTTGAAGAACAAATTTAATACTCAAATTATGCAAATAGTGGCATAACCTAAGGTCGATTCTCTAAGGAGCTTGAATGTCTCTAAGTATTAGTTAGCAAATTAATTCAACAAATTAGGTGATGAAACTGATTCTGTTTACAAATTCTGACTAAGCAAAATTATCTAACTATTGTGTATTTTAATTTTTTTTTTGTCTTCCTAAACTGAGATGTAATAGACTGAAAAATGCAAGTAGATTAATATCTAAATTGCTTCCTAGGAGCCTAGGACTTTGCCTTCATTGCTTATACATGAATTAGCTCTCATCTGTCACAAATCTAATGGCAAAGACATTCATGAAACTGACAGCAACGTTTATCTGGCTACTCCTAAAAATGACATTGATCAATGCCACTCATATATTGTCCACTATCCAGAGATTTAAAACTTAATCAAGTCTAAAATCAAGGAATAGTTATTCTAAATCAAGAAGTTCATCTCCAAAAAAATTAAGAAATTGATCAGAATATGAAAGCCAATGAAAAATACAAACGCATCTGGTTACACTTCACAAATTAACACAATATCTAGTTCTCAAGTGTAGGTATAAAATCAAAATAAGTGATTAGAGTAGCTCCCTGTCAAACTAACGCTCTGGCTTGGTCATGACTCCTAGGGAAGCAAAGAAATCAGCTGGACATGCTGAAGGTTGCAGCAGCAATGAAGATACAAATGTTTTCAGCCATGATCTAGACTGAGAGAGAATCCTTCTCTGCAATTGTTATTCCCAGAGGTGGCGACGAAACTGGATTTTGACAGAAAGCAGCTGCAACTGGTGGTGATCCGAGATAATGATGGCGAGGAAAATGGCTTGAAACTAGTATGAGGATGGGTAGATGAATGAGCGAGTAAATGAAGACAGCACTGTGAGCGATGGTATGAACAGAACTCAAGAAAGCTTCTTCCAACTCCCAGCGAGATGGTCTGGTGTGTGGTGTAAGAGGTTAGAGACTGGAGTTGGGAGACTGAGTAGAGCTGACGATGGATATTGGTATATTATCTTCTTCCAGCTCTAGTAGGCGAGGCTGAGTGATTATAATGAAACAGATTCAGCTTGCACGTCCAGATTTCCTGGGCTGAGAGTGTGACCGTAGAGTGGTGGAATGCTGAAACCAGCTGGCGCTACGTGTGTGTATCACCGAGGTGGGCTGATCTAAGAGTCAGAATGAGTACGCTGATCATAGTAAGAACCAGATCTGGTCCATGAATCTGCAGTTTCCTTCTCCGAAAACGTGATGCTAGAGCTGTGTTGTTCAGACGAGAGAGATGGTTTTGGAAAGATGAGAGGATAGCTGCAGAAATCTCTACAGGTTTGGAGGAGCAGATGGATTGACTGAGGGAGGATGCAAGAAAATCTCTGCAATCATGTGATCTCTCTGTGTAGGAGAAAAATCAATGGATCCCTCCTGTTTTCCAAAGGATAATACCCCCTGGATAAAGAGATGTTAGTTGGAGCTAGTTAGATTCTAACTAACTTTTTTTTTCTGTTGTGGTTCTGTTGTGGATTATACAGCTGGTGTCCCCCTTTTTTTCATTCATATTCAGTTAATTTCGCAGCTGTACGGACGTTGTACGGACATCAGACCTTGTTGGCTTCAGCCAAGAAACTCGTTGGCTGAAGCATGTGGCACAGAGAGTATTTGAAACTCGTTGGCTTCAGTCAAAAAAAACTGTTGGCTGAAGCATGTGGCACAAAGAAGCTTTAATCCCTCAATATTATGTCCAGTGTCCAATGTCCTACATATTAACATAAACATTATATAATCTTGTGTATCTGAAATAATAACTCAATAATTGATCAAATATCTCAAATTTAACATTAATTCTTTTAATCTCTCATTAACACAAATATCCTCTAATTGACTCACTTAAGCCCACAAGAGGTCAACATTAAGTGCCATTTTCTTCATGAAAAATATGGACTTATCAAATTCCCCCATACCTACTTTTTGCACTCCGGGCAAAATAATGGAATAAAATTGAATCTCAAGTTCTTTGTTAAAAAAACGGCACTAATCAAAACAAACCATGCTAATAAATTTTTTTTACAATTTAATCAAAGAAGGTAGATGATAGGTGAGATTCCTCCCATGGAAATGTGTTTCACTCACTCTCCTTAATATTGGGTTATTTCTCTCAAGGTCATCAAGTCTAGGCTTCACCATAAGCTTGTAACTATCCTACATCTCCACCACTCAAATGCAACAAGGTTTTGTGAATCAAGGGGTCTTTATGTGGGTTGTATTGTTGGAAAGGCTAAATGATGGAATGGAGTAAAGTGTCAATGATTAATGAACCACATGCATGAAATCTCCCAATACTATGATGCTTGTTGTCAAACACTCAAAGAATCATGTATCTATCTAACTTTATCATGTAAACATAGTACACATACGTATCAAGCAAATGTGGGTGATTAGAATTCAAATGCTCTCTTTATTCCTTTCTATACACATTTCTTTTCTTTTCTTTTTGAACCTGTTTTCTCTTTTTTTTTTCTTTTTTTTGTAAACACCATTTTTTCCTTTTTCTTTTCTTCTTTTTTTCTACATTCTCTCTGTTTTTTTCTTTTTTTTTTCAACATCATATATTTCTCTCTCTCTCTCTTTTGCCTTAACATGCAAATGGTCCAGTGAAGCCTCATTTGCTGTAAAAAAAAAATCATTCTCACTGTACAGCTGTAACACTCATGCATTCTATTAATTCCAACATATATTAAGCAAGCATTTGACAGCTCAAAGTATTTTAAAGCTTCCTTAATAGTCAAACATACAGTGTTCATTAATCAAGGTTGGAATTTTTAAAGAATGAATGAGGGGCTCAAGGGGTTAGGCAAAGGAAATGAAGATGTATGGGCTTCTGTTTGGTTAATGGGTTTTGAAAGAAAATGCCCTTATCATATTCACAATTCCAAGAGCTAATGTGGTCTTGAATTAAGGATTGAGACAAGTTCTAGGAAGTTACTAAACTTGATGACATCACACACTGGCTTACTCACCTCATCTTAACTCTCCAAGACCGTTTGCATGGGAATTTGAGCATGGATTTGTTTATGCTTAGTGCTAAGTTCAGTGAAATACTTCAAAGACTCATTCTAGCTCCACAATCAGCCAGGCATTCAAAAATACTGGTATTAGGGTGCAATTGACAGCCAAAATTTTCAAAACAGTGCAGATCCAGCAAACACATTAGCAAATCACAGCAAATCAACAATTTAGGAAGCCAAATCGTTCCTACTCTCCCCCACACTCAATCCTTGCATTGTCCTCAATGTAAGTTGAAGGAAATATTATAACATGTAAGCTGTAATGACCATTTTTTTAAGGCATTTAGCAATATGGTGCCAAAACAGTCAAGAATAGCATAGAAATAGCACAAAAATGTCCCTACTCTAGTATAGTGAATCAGTCTAATCCCCCCACTTATTTTCAGCAATAAAGTATGATTCATGTTATCATGAGCATATTAATACAGTAGGGATAGGAAAGGGACAACCATATAATCTGATTCTTGATGAACTCTTGAAACATAAGTTGGGATCCAGATTGCAAGTTGTGGAGTGGTCTCCTTATATACCCTTATTGTCAAGTCCTGCAAAAAGGATAAAAAGCCAGCAACAGAATCCCTCATGAAGTCCAGTATTAAAAAAATGGTGATTTATAAGCAAACATGCTGGAAATCCTAATAACTAAATGTCATAGGTTAGGTCAGCACGTAATTCGTAACGCTGTTTGGTTTCCAACTTGCTATCCAGCATCTTTTTTCCTTCAAAATGTTCTGTAAAATTATCACCCAAGTGAAACAATCTGACTCATGCAGCTCAATTTCACACAATTTTGCCAGCAAGTAATAGCCACACCAAATTGCATGTATTTGACAGCTTGGACTTGAATTGAGAATTCACAGGATGGTATCATTGAATTTTTTTTTTGAAAAGGAGAGAAAAGAAAGAGAGAAACAATGGAAAGAAACAACCTAAGTTGCAGCAGATCAAGGAGGTGAGAGGCTTTCATGGTACAACTTTAGAAAGTGTCCATTAACTTTCAATGTCTTGCCATTCTTGTCATCCACAAGCTCAACCATACCAAAATTATGTACTTTAGTCAATGTATAGGGACCAACCCACCTTGTTTGAAATTTCCCTCTCTTAAATTTAATCTGGCCAGAAATAACAATACCTGATCACTAACACTAAAATGTTTCCTTAGAATTCCTTTATCATGTATGAGCTTGGTTTTCTCCTTGTAGATGCGGGAGTTTTCATAGGCTTCAAGTCTGATCTCTTCCAGCTCTTGTAACTGAAGCTTTCTCTTTGTTACAGCAACCTCAAAGTCCATGTTGCAACTTTTAACAGCCCAATATGCCCTGTGCTCGATTTCCACTAGTAAATGACACGGTTTACCATAAATCAACCTATATGGAGACATTTCTGCAGGTGTTTTATAAGCTGTCCTATAGGCCCATAATGCATCATTTAACCTTGAACTCCAATCTTTTCCTGATGGCTTTACTATTCTCTCTAGAATCTGTTTTACTTCTCCATTGGACACCTCAGTTTGACCATTAGTTTACGGGTGATAAGATGTTGACATTTTGTGGGTAACTCCATATTGGGCTAGTAACCTATCTACAAGCCTATTGCAGAAATGTGTACCCCGATCGCTTATAATGGCTCTAGGAATTCCAAATCTGGAGAAAATGTGTGTTTTCAAGAATTTGGAAACAGTGGCTGCATCATCTTTGCTAGTTGGAATGGCCTCTACCCATTTTGACACATAATCTACAGCTAGTAAGATGTAATGTGACTCGCAGGATGGAGGAAATTGCCCCATGAAGTCAATCCCCCACACATCAAAAATCTCACAAAATAAAATAGGGTGTTGTGGCATTTCATGCCTTTTACTGTTATTACCAAACCTTTGACACTTGTCACATGTTTTACAAAATTCATAGGCATCCTTAGAAATCGTAGGCCAATAAAAACCGGAATTTAGTACCTTTCTTGAAGTCTTTTTGGCACTAAAATGGCCACCACAAGCCCATGAGTGACAAGCTTCCAAAACACCTTTTACATCTTCATTTGGCACACATCTCCTTATAAGTTGGTCGCTGCACATTCTCTAAAGGCTTGGTGGGTCCCATATATAGTATTTAGACTCACTCTTGAGTTTTTGTGCTTGAAAATGAGAAAGAGAAGAGGGAATCAGATCTGTTACAAGGAAATTCACCATATTGGCATACCAAGGGTCATGGACAGCCATGGCAAATAAAATGGCAGCTGGAAATTCATCACATATTTGATCAGAATCAGAAACTCCCCTGGTTCCAGCTGGTAGGCGGCTCAAATGGTCTGCAACATGATTTGTTGCACCACTTCTATCCTTCACTTCTGTGTGGAATTCTTGTAGCTGCAAAGTCCACCTCAAGAGCCTTGGTTTTGTGTGCATTTTGCTGAAAAGATACTTGATAGCAGCGTGGTCAGTATATATTGTGACTTTGGAATTAATGAGATAGGGTCTAAATTTGTCTAATGCAAATACAATAGCATAGAGCTCCTTTTCAGTGGTGGTATAATTTGTTTGAGCTCTGTCTAATGTTTTAGATGCATAAGCCACCACTTTGGACAACCCATCTATTTTTTGACCTAGCATAGCACCAACTGAATTATGGGATGCATCACAAGCTAATTCAAAGTCAAAATTCCAGTTTGGTGTAATAAGTACAGGAGGTGATACAAGCATGCTCTTAAGTGTGTCAAATGATCTTTTACATGTATCATCAAACATAAATTCAACATCTTTTTGCAAGAGCCTAGAAAGTGGTGAAGCTATCTTGCTAAAATCCTTAACAAATCTTCTATAAAAACCACAGTGGCCAAGAAAGGATCTACGTTCCTTAATTGAAGTAGGATATGGAAGTGATGATATAACCTCTATTTTAGCCTTATCTACTTCAATTCCATTTTTAGACACCAAATGCCCTAACACTATGCCCTTGTCTACCATGAAATGGCATTTTTCAAAATTAAGTACTAAGCTTTTTTCTATGCATCTAGCAAGAACTTTATCAAGGTTTTCTAAACAAGCATTAAAGCTATTACCAAACACAGTAAAATCATCCATGAAGACTTCCATAGATGATCCCAAAAACTCACAAAAGATGGCCATCATGGCTCTTTGAAATGTACCCGGGCCATTACATAAACCAAATGGCATCCTCCTATAAGCAAAAGTGCCAAAGGGGCATGTGAAGGTTGTTTTATCTTGATCTTCTAGGGCTATAGCAATCTGAAAATATCCTGAAAAACCATCAAGAAAGTAATAGTTAGATTTTCTAGAGATGCTCTAGCATTTGATCAATAAAAGGCAAAGGGAAGTGATCTTTCCTTGTTGCATCATTAAGTTTGCGGTAGTCAATGCAAACTCTCCAAGAATTTTGGACCCTAGTTGGTATGAGCTCATTATTTTCATTTTTTATGACAGTGATACCACTCTTTTTGGGCACAACTTGCACAGGGCTCACCCATTCACTGTCTGAAATATGGTATATAATTTCAGCACTTAATAATTTTGTTACTTCTTTTTTAACCACATCTAAGATGAGAGGATTTAACCTACGTTGTGGCTGTCTCACATGTTTAATATCATCATTAAGGAGGATTTTATGGGTACAAACAGAGGGGGAAATTCCAGGTATGTCTGCCATGGACCATCCTATTGCTTTCTTATATTTCTTAAGAACAGAAATTAATTGATTCTCTTCTTTTTCAGTCAAAATAGCAGATATGATAACTGGAAGCCTATTAGCATCAGCCAGAAATGCATATTTTAAATGAGAAGGTAAAGGTTTTAACTCCAAATCTGGTGGTTGTATATCTGAAGGGATGACTTCCTCCAACTTCAAAGCTCCCACAAATTGCTTCAGGGCTGCTGGAGCTTCCTCTCCCCCTTGCAAACTAGAGATTTGCAAGCTGTAATCTTGGTGGGGGTGCTGAAATTCTTTGTTGCACTGGTCTGTACCTGTAGCAAGTTGAGAAAATAATTCAGAAAAATGCCTCAACACTTGGAAAGAGTTATAGCAATGTGAATCTGAAACTTTAGAGTGGTATGGAGGGGAGATTTCAAGATTTTTAGGTTGGAATCTTGGAAAATTTGGAGGTCCCTTTTCTGTATCAGTTGCATTTTGGGTTGGAAGCAGCTGGAACATCTCCATTCTTGTGTAAGTTTGTTTATTGGTGTTGCATTTCTCTTTGTCCTCCTTGTGGAGCACTTTATTAGAGCCAAAATACATACTTTCATGTGCTGGACTCACTGCACCAAATCTGCCCTCATCCTCAATTTGCCTTGTACTGCTTCCAGTTTCTGCAAAATTACAAAAATGGCCTTTCCCACTGCTATGGCTTGAGGAATGAGATGTTGACTCATCATTAACAGAGGATAAATCAAAGGAAAAAAATGACAAGGTGGAAAGTGAGCTATCAACAGAAAAGTAATCAATAATACACACATCATCAATGTCATCTATAAAATTTTCAAGAGAAAAGAGAGAGTTCACATTGAGCAAGGAAAAACCAGTGTCCAAAATGTCATGTTCATTCATTTGATATAATGATTTTTCATATTCTTCCACAGCCTCATCAACCAAAGAATCAATAGCACTCACACCAAGCAGGGAGTAGTCTTCAAATGGATGTTTCATTGCTTTATAAACATCAAATTTAATGAGTTTATCCCCAAATTCCATTGTAATGCAGCCATCTTTCATACTTATCACAGTGTTGGCTGTTCTAAGGAAGGGTCTTCCTAAAATTACAGTTTCATCAACATGTAAATTTGTTTCCATATCTAGCACATAGAAATCTGCAGGGAAAACCAAATCTCTAACCCTCACCAAGATGTCTTCTACCAACCCTTTAGGCTTCCTAATGGTTTTATCAGCAAGTTGAATCAACATATTGGTGCTTTTCATGTATTCAATCCCTAGGGAAACATACATAGAGAAGGGCATAACATTTATTGCAACTCTAAGATCCAATAATGCATTAGATACATTTATTTTACCTATTATGCAGGGCACTGTAAAGGATCCAGGGTCAGCACATTTCAAAGGCAATTATGGCTTGAAAATTGCAGAAATATTGGCACCTACTTGTACAAGTTCATTTGGCCTACATTTCTTTTTATTAGCACACAATTCTTTCAAAAATCTCATGTATTTAGGTGCCCCTTTCAGAAAATCCAGCAGTGGCACATTAACAGCAAGTTTGCTAAATAAATTCAAAGCATCTCTTTCAATTTGGGAATTGGACACTTACCTACTTAACAGAAAAGAATTAGAAAAGGGTAGTTCAGAAATTTTTACCTCCTTTCCCTTGAGATTTACAGCTTGTTCAGCAGCTGCCCTTTCATCAATTTTCTGATTTTCCAGCTCCTTACTTGAAGCTCCTTGTTCCTTCCTTGACTTGAGAAGCAGCTTCCCTTTTTCAGTTTCAAATTGCGGCAGGGCTTCTGGCTTGTTTTCTCCATACTCCTCAGAATTTTCAGATTCTTCTTCATCAGTGTTTTTTGGTTGGTTTCCCACATCCTTTTCAGCAGAAGTTACATGTTTCCCACTCCTCAATGTCATGGAATTTAGTGACTTTGGGTTCATCACTGTGTTAGATGGCAAGGTACCTCCAATTCTTGCATTAACTTCACTTAAGGAGTTGGCTAGTTGGTAAACATAGTTAGAAAGAGTGGCATTTTTGGCTTCCCATTATTCAATCTTGTTGTCAAACTTTTTCTCTATTGCATCCAGCTTTGAATTTGAGATGGTTGCAGTGTTTTCAAGTCTAGATCCTAACTCATTCATGCCATCCTTCATGATTTTGATCAACTCATTTATTGTCTCACCATTTCCACCTTTTTCACCTTACACATGGACTAAGGCTCTTGATGAATCAGCAGCAAATTTGTGCTCTTGAAACCTATTTTGGTTCTGTACTTGCCTCTTATTGTTATCCCTCCATCTAAAATTAGGATGGTCCCTCCATCCTTCATTATAGGTGCTTGAATAGGGGTTTCTTTGCTGAAATTGACCTTGTCCTTGCCTATTTTGGTAGATTGCTGAAACTTCTTCATAATGGCTTGGACAATCTGCACTCATGTGCATTAGAGAGGCACAAAAGGTGCATGAAGGTCCAACTAAAGCTTGGGAGGCAGCCACTGATTTCAGTGGTTTGTTATGTTTCTCCCTTTCCAAATTTTCCACTCTTCTGCTCATGTTTTCAGTGAGGACCAGCAGCTGTTCCAGCATCTTGGATGGAGGGTTATCCCCTTGAACTCTTTGTGTTACACCTTGATTCTCCCTTGTGTAGTACTGCTGGTTATTATTAGCCATCCTTTCCAACATATTCCATGCATTATTAGGTGTTAGCTCTAAAATGGAGCCATGTGTAGCAGCATCAATTGTCTCCTTGGCTGGAACTAACAGCCCCTTATAGAAGTATTGGACCAGATTTGACTTTGAGTATTAATGGTTGGGGCACTTACTGAGCAAGGACAAAAATCTGGTCTAATAGTCATACAAAGACTCTTGATCTCTTTGAGCTACACCATATATTTCCTTTCTTAATCTTGAAATCCTTGAAGCTGGAAAATACTTATTTAAAAAGGCTTTCTTGAGCTGCTCCCAAGTCAAGGTGGAATAATGTTGAGGAAGTGTGTTGACCCACTGTCTTACATTTCCCTCCACTGTGAAGTGAAATACACTTCTTAATACATCATCTAGAGCTACCCTAGGTGGCTTCATGGTAGCACAAATTTGGTACATGATGTCTATGTGTTGATATGGATCATCACCTGCAAGACCAAAGAATTTAGGTAAGGAACTAATCAAACTACCTTTTATTTCAAATCCAAGATCATGAGCATGGAATCCTCTAGGTGCACAGTTAATGGTGGAGTTATTGATTTCCTTAATGCTCCTATTTTCATCATTTGGATTTAAGGGAACATTATAATGCATGTTTTCACCTTGCACTTCCATATCATGTCTTGGATTCACATTAGGGACCTCCTCATCATTTCTCTCATTCACATTAGGGGCTTCCATAATGAGATGATTATCAATAAACTCTCCCAATACAGATTCACAATCAGATGTATTACTATTATGACAAGAATCAGATGTGGATGCACTAGTTGTGGTGTGTGAGGATTGTACAAAAGGTACTTGTAGCAATGGAATTGAAGTATTTGTGTCTTCACTCCTTTTCCCTTTTCTTAGAGTTCTGAGAGTTTTGTTTATTTCTTGATCCAATAGAGCAATTTCTTTCTCTTTAGATCTGGTCATGCATACTTAGAATAATAAAAACAGTAAATGCTCACAAATTAGCAGCAAAGGATGGTTCAAAAGTCCCAACATCACAACACTAATAGCTATGTCCAAGATGTAAGTATGCAAATATGAATCAAGCACAGGGGGTTCAGTGCTAAAAACTTGCTTTCTCCTTTCAGAGCAATTCAATCACAACAGTTAAAACCAATGATAGCAAGTATTTTTCAGCTTTATGTGTCTTATTACAGAGATTCCAACTTTTTTTCAGCCTTACAAGTATGCCCAATTCACAGCCCAAGCAGCAGTAAAAAGAAAAACTCAGTTCTGTTCTAGTCAAGCATGTATATGACACTCAAGACAGTGAATATTTCTTGGTTCAGCAACAAAGGGTTTTTCACAATATGCAGTTACAAGTTTGCAAAAGGACACAAAACTGATTGCTGTATTCAAGGTCTTGTTTTCTTCTTTAAAAGCAGTTTAATGATTGGGTAATTGGTACACTTTGAAACAAGGTTCAACAGCAAGAGAAATAGAAGTGTGAAGGTGCTGGAAAATGTGCACATGAAACTCCAGCTTCAAAACATGAAGTATGCAATGATGTTAGAGTTTAAGGGTAGTCTATATGATCAGCGGGTGTGTAGGATGCAAGGAGACATCAATGGTACAACAGAGATTCCAATCAACCGCAATAAGGGGGGAAAATGCTACAACATCCAGAATTCACACCAATCCCAACATCTACTTCCAAAGAGGACAAGATGACATGCAATGAATTCACTAGAGTTGCCAAGCAATACCTCAGGATCAACTAACCAATGAGATTAATTGAGTTAACTGGATCTGAAAATTTTTTTATGGCAGGTTACTATGCAATGTGTAGCAATGCAAACCCCAAGTCCAACCAAAAGATATCAGTTACAACCTTCCACAAAATACAGTGGCTACCTAGCTAATGACAAGCAAAACTGATATATCAATAGCCCACAAACTTCTTACTTAAGAGATGCTTCTAAGCTTGCAAGAGCAGCAACCAACAATTAAAGTCAAATACCCAGTCAACTATTCGAAAAAGAAATAGAGCTTCTCATAGATTGACAAAAATCACAATCCTGTTACAATGACTGAGCAACCTAAATAAAACCCAAACAATCATGCAGCAACAAAAGCCAAGACAAATTGCAACTGTAATTGTGAATAGAAGAAAAGAAAACAGCAACAGATGCAACAGCTTACTAACAAAAATACAAAGAAACAAAGCTCCCCGGCAACGGCGTCAAAAATTTGATCTCTAGTCGTTTGAAGAACAAATTTAATACTCAAATTATGCAAATAGTGGCACAACCTAAGGTCGATTCTCTAAGGAGCTTGAATGTCTCTAAGTATTAGTTAGCAAATTAATTCAACAAATTAGGTGATGAAACTGATTCTGTTTACAAATTCTGACTAAGCAAAATTATCTAACTATTGTTTATTTTGATTTTTTTGTCTTCCTAAACTGAGATGCAACAGACTAAAAAATGCAAGTAGATTAATATCTAAATTGCTTCCTAGGAGCCTAGGACTCTGCCTTCATTGCTTATACATGAATTAGCTCTTATCTGTCATAAATCTAATGGCAAAGACATTCATGAAACTGACAGCAACGTTTATCTGGCTACTCCCAAAAATGACATTGATCAATGCCACTCATATATTGTCCACTATCCAGAGATTTGAAACTTAATCAAGTCTAAAATCAAGCAATAGTTATTCTAAATCAAGAAGTTCATCTCCAAACAATTAAGAAATTGACCAGAATATGAAAGCCAATGAAAAATATAAACGCATCTGGTTACACTTCACAGATTAACACAATATCTAGTTCTCAAGTGTAGGTATAAAATCAAAACAAGTGACGAGAGTAGCTCCCTGTCAAACTAACGCTCTGGCTTGGTCATGACTCCTAGGGAAGCAAAGAAATCAGCTGGACATGCTGAAGGTTGCAGCAGCAATGAAGATACAAATGTTTTCAGCCATCACGTGATCTGGACTGAGAGAGAATCCTTCTCTGCAATTGTTATTCCCAGAGGTGGCGACGAAACTGGATTTTGACGGAAAGCAGCTGCAACTGGTGGTGATCCGAGATAATGACAGCGAGGAAAATGGCTTGAAACTGGTATGAGGATGGGTAGATGAATGAGCGAGTAAATGAAGACAGCACTGTGAGCGATGGTATGAATGGAACTCAAGAAAGCTTCTTCCAACTCCCAGCGAGATGGTCTGGTGTGTGGTGTAAGAGGTCAGAGACTGGAGATGGGAGACTGAGTAGAGCTGACGATGGATATTGGTATATTATCTTCTTCCAGCTCTAGTAGGCGAGGCTGAGTGATTATAATGAAACAGATTCAGCTTGCACGTTTAGATTTCCTGGGCTGAGAGTGTGACCGTGGAGTGGTGGAATGCTGAAACCAGCTGGCGCTACGTGTGTGTATCACCGAGGTGGGCTGATCTAAGAGTCAGAATGAGTACGCTGATCATAGTAAGAACCAGATCTGGTCCATGAATCTGTAGTTTCCTTCTCCGAAAACGTGATGCTAGAGCTGTGTTGTTCAGACGAGAGAGATGGTTTTGGAAAGATGAGAGGATAGCTGCAAAAATCTCTACAGGTTTGGAGGAGCAGATGGATTGACTGAGGGAGGATGCAAGAAAATCTCTGCAATCACGTGATCTCTCTGTGTAGGAGAAAAATCTGATGGATCCCTCCTGTTTTCCAAAGGATAATACCCCCTGGATAAAGAGCTGTTAGCTGGATCTAGTTAGATTCTAACTAACTTTTTTTTCTGTTGTGGTTCTGTTGTGGATTATACAGCTGGTGTCCCCCTTTTTTCATTCATATTCAGTTAATTTCGCAGCTGTACGGACGTTGTACGGACATCAGACCTTGTTGGCTGAAGCATGTGGCACAGAGAGTATTTGGAACTCGTTGGCTTCAGTCAAAAAAACTGTTGGCTGAAGCATGTGACACAGAGAAGCTTTAATCCCTCAGCATTATGTCGAGTGTCCAATGTCCTACATATTAACATAAACATTATATAATCTTGTGTATCTGAAATAATAACTCAAGAATTGATCAAATATCTCAAATTTAGCATTAATTCTTTTAATCTCTCATTAACACAAATATCCTCTAATTGACTCACTTAAGCCCACAAGAGGTCAACATTAAGTGCCATTTTCTTCATGAAAAATATGGACTTATCACTATTACTTATTATATTGCTCTGTCTTTGTTTTGTCTACTTTAGGACTATTTCTTTTTTATTTTTTAAGGGAAATACTTTAGGAATATTTTAATTTTAATACTCCAAAAAGTAGTCGTCTGTGGCTCTGGCCTCTGTGCACTGTGCAGTCTTCAAGACAATGCATTCTTTGACTGTGCACATTTTAAGAAAATTAAGGGAATGGACTTTTTTTTCCTTTCCAACACACTCCAGTGATTTTTTTAATTTTTTTGAATAATTTATTTAAAATATTAATTTCAGTAAAATTGGTCAATGTAGTTTTTTCCCTTTTTTTAAAGGAAATGTTTTTACATTTAGAAATAAAATAAAGAATAGTACAAGTATAACAATGCTTTTAAAAAGCTCGTGTAATTTATCTTTTCTTTAACGAATACATATATTTATAAAAAAATAAAAACTTTCTGCAGTTAATACTTAATACTAATAAAACAGAGCATAATGATTCCATAGTTTACTTCCCCAAATTTTTTGGATAGTGTTGTATATATAAAAATAAAAAATGACACTTGTTTTTATAGACTTAATGCAACGTACATACATGACGTACACTAATTTTAGTTGATGTTATGATGTTTAGCTTCATTTCGAGTTCTGACTCTAATGGTTCAAATTCAATCCAACTCGATTCTACCATGGAGATGGTTACTCAGTTTAAACCGAGCTACTAACAAACCTGGTTCGTCTCTAAAAGCAATGCGCATGACTTCCACCATCCTAACATGTCGTAAAAAAAATGTAGAGAGAGAGAGAGAGAAAGACGTACACCAGCGAGGCGGCGTTGGAGATGCCGGAGTTGGATCGCCAAGTTAGAAGCTGGTGAGGAGGGAGCCTCCCTGACCTCTGACCTTGGAAGAACAATAATGATTTTGCCAACGCTTCTCTGTAATTATGATTAGGGTTTCCCTTAACATTTTTAACTATGAAGAAGATAATGATGAAGAAGAAGGAGAACCTGAACATGATAACTCCCACACACTCTGAAACTGATTGATGATAATTGTTTCAGAGCAGTGAGGGTTTTAGGGTTTTGTTGGAGATGATTCAGTCTTAAGCTGAAGTAGTGCTCCTTTTTATAAGCCACACTGATTATTATGGAGCGGCTCAAAACCCAATCACTTGGTGCAAATCATGGCTTTTATGTTTTTTTTTCTTTAGACCAAGAAATTATGCACTGCTCTATCAACTTAATTGTTCAACCATTCTACTTTTTTATTTTTAATATAAATTATATATATGGGAACGTTATTGCATTATTACAAGATAGAAAAGTAAGTTCTCAATGTTTACTGTATTGCTGTTAAGAGAAAGATATTTCCAAATTAAATAATTTTGGATTCAGACTCTCTCTCTCTGTTTTTTTTTTTCAATTCTGACTGAATCTTGGTCCTTAAATTAATTTAAATGTTAAAGATTTCATTTTTGTATAAAAAAGATCATTCTATACATATATGAGCAATTAGATTCATCAACAGTTTTTTATATTTTGCTCAATAATAATCCAACGAAAAATCCATAAGATGAATTATTTATGATTTGTTAACAATAAAATTTTTTCTTTTTTTATTTCAGGTTGATAATATCTTTTTGAGCTACAAATAATGATTAAATTTATATGAATGAGAATATAAGGGTAAAAGAGCCTCCAATTTTAGTCAGCCCCATTACATGTCGATATCGTCTTCCCATTTCACCTCTTCCAATCCTACACAATATAAACCTCTCTACATGTCTACTCATTATCATCCCCTTCCAACTCACTCAATCCAACTCAATTTCAATCGTTCACGTCTTTGCTAGATGATCCAACATTATTTTCAATTGTATACAATGTTCTACTTTTGACCATGGTGGATTATCTAATAAAGCATTTATCATCCCGCAACAGTCCATTTATTTAAATGAATTGCCTTGGTTTAATTTAAATACACCAACTACACAAACGAATGAGACATTTGAATCTCGAGAAGCTGACTTGCAACAACTACCACAACATGTGAGGAGAAGTGCAAGATCTGGTACAAAAAGTCATTATTTATTAGGTAAATCAACTTTCATTTTTATTTATATAAACTTTTTTTTTCCACCCGGTCTCCGGAGCTTCGCCCCGACTAATCCGGACCCGACCCATGTCGCACACCTGCAAATGGTGGGTGAGTCTTCCAACGGTGGCTACTGCATACACAAGGACTCGAACTCGAGACATCGCTTAAGCTGGAACAAGCCGCTTACCACTTGATCCAACCAACCGTTGGTATTTATATAAACTTAATCGTTATTTATTATTATCTTGTTTATAAAAACCATATCATGGGTTGTTTTTCAATTTTAATCAATATACACCTTATCATGGCATTATAAGTATTGTTATGTAATTAATACTTTTTCCATTCATTTAGCGATGATTCATTTTGGTATTTTCTTCCTTGCTTATAGTATTATTATTGTGCATTGGGAAGAAGGATCATTTTATATTGGAGCATACGAAAGAATATTGGATATGAAGATAAAATATCAAATCAATGTAAAATATTTCACGGGGAGAATAAATTCTGAAATCATTCACGCAAATACTAATTTTTGACTTTTTTTCTTTTGGAACCAAAACTCATTCTCCACGTTAACGATTTCTTCACAATTTTGAAATCGTTCTCATAAAGAACGATTTTAGTTGTAGCATTATGGTAAATACTTTCTCATATGTAGCACTCTGGTAATTATTTTTACTATTTATCGATGAAAAGCCTACGATAATACTTTTTATATGTATATGGTTTGCAAATTACAGTAGTGTTTGGTAGTACATGTTATAATTTTTCAGGCTCAATTATATATGTACCATGTTCTTTCTCAGTACATTAGGGTTTTAGACATTTTTTATTAAGATGATAGAATTATTCTTAACGATAAATAATACTGCTACCAACCCTAGTTAGATTCTTGTGTTTAACAGTTTAAGATAGAAAGAATAATTTAAAATAAAAAATAATGCGAAACCATAATCTATAGGAATTAAGAAATATATAACAAACTGTTAGTTGATATGGTAGGTAGTCTCACTCCTATAAGGAGGAAGACACAAGTTCAAATTTCAAGAAACGCAATTGTTGGGATATTTTAACCTTAATGCTCCTGACACAACAAAGATTAGTCTCAAGTCCAGCACCCTTAGATTTTATTATCTAGTTATATCCAATATCCATATCTTATTTATAGTTGAGGTTACTGGATGTACTATAAATAGAATTAGGGTAATAGTATTGTTGTTTGGACCAAACTGGCTGGTTAAGTTCGACTGCTTATAAAACAAGTGATTGGCTGGTCTGGGAATTGTTTTTTAATATTTTGGTAACTTGAACGTTTCTTTTTACTATTGTTTAATATTGTTGGAAATTCTTATAAATTTAAGATTAAATTTCAATGTTTTGGATAAGTTTTATATCATTGTAGATATCTTTTTATTGTCTTAAACTTAATTGTGTTTATTAGGTTGAAATCTTGCTTCATAAAGAATTTTTTGAAAAGCATAAAAAAAGACAAATTGAGGTTATGGACTTCTTGGACTAGTCGGAACAGTTCCACAGGCCAAGTTCAGTTCAACACCTTAGATTAGATTGGATCCATAGGCTACCAAACTCAATCCGTTCAAAAAATAAACTAAACTACACTTTGGATTATGCTCTAGTTCGATTTGATTTGTCTTTTGTGCAACACTAGCTACTAGAAAATCTTATTGGAGAGCTTGATACATCTTAACCAAATTAATTATTTAACTATTACATTTAGAACAAGGAGCATACCTTATTTCAAAAATTTGGTTAGCATGGAACCTACACTAATTAATTTTAGCGAAATACTTACATAATCATGAAGTATCATGCTATCCGTACTTTCTCTAATGAAAGTATTTCAATTATTATTTTTTAATGAATATCACATCCTCTAAATATTGTTTTCTCTCCTCATAACCCATTATAATCGATATTTGTGGTATACAAAAAATTATAATTGGAATATTTTCATTCTAAAGAGTATATATGGATGGTATGCTACTGCGAGTATGTATAAGTATTTTTCTTAGTTTCATGAAAAGATGGTCTTTGATTTCCTCCTAATAAGTGGAGTATTTTCAGGGCTATCTCCCATGCACAACGAATTATTTTATTGTTGTTTTTTGCCATACTTTTATCCCTTTTTATTTTCAGGTCAAAAAAATGTCTTTTTATTTGTCTAAGTCAAAAAGTGAGGAAAATGAAAGCACATGCTTTATAATAATTATATATGGTGGACGTTATTCGGTACAAATGAGCACAATCTCGCAACATAAAGATTAACGAACAATCATGCTTCATCTTGTCATGATTTAACAGCTTATGATTTCTTTATCCAATGAATTTTTTATTGGATAAGTGGAATATTTGATATACTCATATCAAGTTATCCAAAAAAAATCTTAAAAATTCTTAAAAATTTATAATTTTTAAGATTCTTTTCTCTTTTAGTTGAATGCACATGTATAGTCATCTTTTCTATAATCTAAAGTTAAGTTGGCATTATATCATTGATAGTATGAATTATGAACTTTACTTGTCTTTTGTATGAATTTAAAATTTAATATTTCACCCTTAATTTAATTTTAAATATTTAAGTTCTGCCCCATGAGTCAAGTAGATGACGAAAAAATATATATAAATAAACACACACAACTAAAAACTAGTTTGGTTCTCTGCGTGACACCGTTTCACAATTCTGAGAGTATTATATACAAAAGTTAGCAGTGACAACATTAAAAAATTTCTTTTTTCTATATAAGGAGGATTTAAATTTTCATTTTGTATTTACATTTCACTTTACTTTTATTGCCTGTTAGAAGTGACTGGGAAATTGTGAACTTTAAAAGCATTTGAACCATTTAAAAAAACGGAAATTAATTGAAACTAGCATAGGGGCTGCCATAATAATTAAATTTGATTGAATATATCGATATATAAAAATTGATGAACATGAATAGTTCCAATCATAAAACATTAAAAAGAAATGCCAATTTATTTATTTTTTAATTTAAAAATGAACTCGTGCCCTAATCCTCTCATGATGTTGGCGACCATGTGGAATAACATGCTTGGTTATTGGCCTAAACCTCATCAACCTCCTAAAATCATGGCCTTGTTTAGTCAAGGCATTTGGGAACATTCATCCAAAGTATTCCCACAAACTTTTTAATTTTTTTTTTAATTTTCACTCCCTCCAAGTATAATCCACTGCACTAAATTTTCTAATATTATTTCTCATCCGAATTGGTTAATGTGAATATTATTTCACATATATAACTTATAACATTATTCCATGGGGGAGACTCAAGATGAAAAGTTGAATTAAAAAGAGGGGAGAATTGGGGGAAAATCCCGTATTGACAAATTAATTAGAGAATGAAACTTATATAATGTGAAAAATCAATTGCATTTACACATTGTAGAATATGAGTTACATATCATATAAGCTCAATTATATGGAAACTTAGTTGTATAAATTTTTTTGAAAATGCAAATACAACTGGCCTTCTACGATATGATGTCACATATGCATACAAGGATTTCTCTTACTTTGTCAATGGAATTATCTTATTTAATTACGAATTTGTCTGAAAAAGAATAATTAAGAAAGAGAGGCGTGAAAGGCGCCATTTGGATATGGAAGGAGTGATCAGCCTTTAATTGCGCAAAGTAATTAACGGCGCCGAAACTAATTTGATAAGTTAAAAATAAAACCAACGCTGCTTAAAATGCATTTGGTTCCAAAATTAAATGCCTTTTCTTTTCAACCAACCAACATAATCATTCTTACTCTTTTTTTTTGTGTTTAGGAATTCCATTGAGAAAAATAATTTTATAAATTCCGACATGTTTTATGGATTTCAAATTTTTTTTATGGATTTCGATATACTTTTTACTGACTTTAAAATTTTTTATCTTAAATTGGGTGCTCGTTGGGGGAAGTGATTCCCGAACAAGCACTTTATAATTATTATCTATTTTGTGAAATATGATGCTTCTTTTTTTCTTTTTATTTTTCGCCTCCTTTTATACTCTCACCAAATTGCGTCGTATACAGAGAAAACGATTATTCTACTACCAAACTTGGCCCCAAGAAGTGTCTATTCGTGAATGTGAACCCTCATTACATACTCCAAGGACCCAAGTAAAGTTCACGGTTCTGCTCTAAAGCAATGCTGTTTAAATAAATAAAACATCGGTTATTAAATCAGATTTCAATACTGAACCATTTGAAAAACCATGGGAAGAAGTACCATTGATTAGGATACATTTGAAAAATAACTTTTTATCCATAACACATTTTGGTATAATACATTTATGTTTAGATAAACATTGTATTCAAAATGCATCTTGCTAAAATGCATTATGTCAAAAAGAAGATTTTTGTTCAAAATATATTTAAAAAAAGAAGTTTTCAAACACTAAAATCTGCAAGTTAATGAACTTTTAGATTCAAAATATATTTTGTATCTTTAAAAGAGTTGTCAAATAAGCACAATATTAAGTTTAGTAAAAGAAGCTTATCTCTTACAAATGAATAGTTTTAAATTCTTGGTAGAAGAAAATCCATATTTTTAGTGTATGATAAACCTCGATTATTTCGGTTATGAGAATAATCATAAAAATAATAATAAATAAGTTGAGACACTTATTCAAAGCTCAATGATCTAATTATGGTTCAATTGGAATCAATCTAATTATGATCATAATATTTTAATCTAATTAAGATATAAAAATATTTTTGTATATATTGCCATCAAAGGAGTAATATCTAAAGAAAATGGTATCAATCAACGTGTAAATAACCACATATAATTCAGCTAAACAAAACTAATAAAATACAAATATAATAAACCGCTATTTTTTCCTTTAACTCAAAATATTGTTGTTTCAAACTCAACCATAGAAGTATAAAATCCAAACCAATTGATTCATTCAAAGCTCTTGATCGAACTGACCAGTGGACTAATTCCTAGTTAAGTCGTCTAAGAGCCTATCCAAATTGAGTTTTAGTACAGTAGTCTAAAGTATGACTAACCATTTTCCCTCTTTATGTTGAACTGAATTTGTGTAGTAGAAAAGATACCCCATATTTAATACGTAAGTGTCTCGAATACTTCGTTTAGAAGATACATGTGCCTTGTCCAAAATATAAAACTAATGTGAACACAATGTTTTTCTCCAGATCGTGCTCTATCTTATCTTTTAAAGAATTGCATAAAAATTTTTAATCTGTCGAATTCGCAGAATGATTTATGAAATAATTTCTGTACTGAAAATATAAATAAAAATAATAAAATAAATATTACTTAAAATAAGAGACATATAACTATTTATTGATAGGAGTTATAAGATATAAAATATAGGATACGAGTTATAACTGTCTTATAATTGGAGTTATAAGATATAATGTCATTTAACATACTACTTCTTGATCTCATTAATATAAGATATATATAACTATTTATTGATATTAAAAAATTAATTAAGTTAGTTGTTTGTAGCAACTATGTATTATCCTAAAATACCATTCTTAATTATGTGCACTAGAACTATTTTTTTAATGAAAACCTCTTAGTACATGCATACTTTGAGGAAATAATAATAAATTTAAAGACAAAGCGAATTCAAATTTCATATTTGATATTAAAGTAAATTCTTTTTACAATTCTTACATTTAGAACTCCAGCGGGTAAGATGGAAGCTTAAATGCCTCATTCATTGGGATAGGAGGCTATCCGCGTCTAGGAAAAGAAATCCAACTTGAATGACCAATGGGAATGGGACATTGTTTTAGATAAGATTTTGCATTTAATAAAAGGATAATGTTTCACCCAAAAAAAAATCCAGGGTCAGACAGTCCAACTAGTAAACTAATTTCCTAACTGGACTTGTTAAGAGTTTTGGGCAAATCAACCAAATTGGATTTTATATTTTTTTCCTTACATTATTGAGCTTGAAATTTAACAACATCATTTCTAGTTTAGGGGAAAAAAATCTATCATATTGTGCTTCATGAACTTTATTAGTTTATGTGTAGTTTATACATGAATGATCTATTTATCTATATATCAATACCTTTTTTTACCGGTTTGACTCTAAATTAACCTAGTTTAAACCACTAACCCTTAAATTGCCTTGACCAGTCCATTTACAAACTCAGTTTTTTCAGTACCTTGTGCTTTTCAGGGTTATATATAAATATTTTACATATTTTAAATAAATTATATTATTTTAATCAAGATTATTGAGTTCACGTTATTTCGTGTTCAACTATTATCACTTACTGCCATCATCGGTTTGGGTCTGATTTTTTGCTTCTTGCTATTCATGCACCATAACTATGTTGAAAGATGATATACTCCATTGACAGGGTGCTGCTAATTGTCATTTAATGGATGAATACCATTAAAAAAAATCTACTGTCATCTTTGAGTCAATCTCTAATATAATTTGTTTGGATTTCCATATTAAGATTCAAAAATGGATGGCTCAAATTTAATATTTTATAACTATCATTTTCATGACTTAAACTTCTGATCTTCAGATCACATAGCATATTTGATCATATAAACTTTTGACTCAATTATTGATAATATACAAGTTTTGTATAATCAAGGAAGACTAACTAACCTGGTTGATAGTGAATCTTTCTTGCCCAAAACAAATTTTTGCGTTCGGCTATAATTACATATCATATAGTGACTTTTGCTTAAACACCATGATTTCTCGCTCACCCCTCATTTTCATACTAAAATTTTGAAGAGACCTTGCATACTGCCCTACTTATCTAAACAATGGCAATTGTATGATGATTATGGAAATTGAACAAAGATATGTAAAGCTATTGATAAATATGAAAAATTAGAATCCATGTAAATTCCTTCTTCTTAAAGAACTTGTCTAAGATATACTCTTCTCCTTTTGGATACGAGTTCATTCTTGAATTTTCACATCTGACATTCCTAATTTTAAGAAAAGTTAATAGTTTATGAAAACAATATATGGTCCACGTTGTAAGAGCCATCATAATTTTTGTTCTTAGAAGAGCAAGCATAGAGAAAAAAGAGAGAGAGAAAGGAATGGAACAGACTAATATATCAACAAGTGACCGCAGTGAATATTACTTCAGGGGCAGGCAACTAATCACAAAGACTCTCACTGGTTAAAAAATCATGAAAACACACTAATGAACCCATTGATAAAATTACAAAAAGGGGGGAAAAGACCATTTGAAGCTGGAGGTTCTATTTGACTGGACACCTTCCTTGAAATAAGAGCGGAGGTACTATTAGAGTTGGATTCAGCAAAAGAAACTAATTCTTACAATGTATTAAACCAAAGTTTGAATTTCTGTAAAGAGATATGCCTGTTTTTAGTATCACATGGTAATTAATGCATGGGTAGGGTTTGCCCTTACCTGATGCCCAACCCAAAAGATGATCAGGCTGCATTTTGCAGCCGGTTACTCGGTAGAAACCCTAACCATTTCGAGCTAGGCAAGGTGAGTGATATTGCCTTGCCCATATCACATGTGGAAAAAAACTCCAATTATGCCTTTATAAACACTATTTTAAATTTCAAATATATTCCATAGTTCAATACATTCTATAATCCCACAACTTGTAATATTTCAAAACAAGTCTACAACTCGAGCCTTGAAATTAAAAAAAAGCTACCATTTGTCTCAACAAATGTCCATATGTCAATAATTAAACAGTATCAACAATCCATTATATATAAGGAAAAAATATTTCAATTGATAACATATTTAAATAAAAATATTACAAGTTGTGTTGAATACTTAATACCATGTATTTTATATAAATATGTGTTGGATAATATGCATATTATATTAATGTCATATAATTTTTGGACCGGGCAGCACCCCTTGCTCAATGCCCGACCTAACTCGAAGTTGCCCAAAATTGTTTCAACCACTTTTTTTGGGCTAGGTTAGACGATTTTTTAATGAGCTTGGGTGGGCATACAGACTTGTGGGCACCATGCACACCTCTACCTCATAGCATATTAAATATGATTATCTCTGCCCAGGAGGGCTGATCCGACTGGTTGTTCAGGGGAAGGCAAGGCGCCGCGTACCCGTCAGGTCTTGGGCTCGAACCCTGGGAAGTCCCGGCGCACTCCGGGGCGACCCCGGATTAGTCTGAGTCCGAAAGGATCCGGGACACCGGGGGATGAAATGCCCTTTCATCACTCAAAAAAAAATATGATTATCTCCAGTAGAAGGATACATGCATTTAAGAAAAAAGAGGCATATGTAGTATATTTCATAATTAATATAAAATATAAATTTACCTAAATTGTATTATCTCTTGTTTTTAGCATATGTATTTAAATAATTTGAGTAGATTAAGTAAATGAGATAAATTAGTTAATTATAACAAGTGTTATTTGAGGCGGTTGGAATGTACATGTGTAATATTATATTATAGAGTACCACTATGCTCCTTATTATAAGTTCACTTGTAGATGAAATGTTGGGTCTTAAATATAATTCTAATTAGATTAATTATTGTTAATTGTATTTAATTCCCATTGCAAAGGGAGAAAGATGGCAGAGAAGTGGTAATTATTTGTAAATGTAGTGAGATAAAATTTTAATAAGTGTAAGCTTAAATTTTTCTATCAATTTAAAACATATTTAATGACATAATTAACTGTCTTTCCCTAATATGTGAACACTAGTTAAAATAAACTTGTAATAAAGACCAAAGTAACATGTAAGTTTATAAATTAGGTAAATTATTCGGAGAAAAATAATATGTTAAAATATACATTTCATCTTTTAAGTTTAAGTCAAGTTTCAATTTAGTCATTTAAGTTTAAAAAATACATTTTTATCTTTATTTTAACACCGTTAGTTTTACTTAAAGGCAAAATGGTGATTTAGCAAATTTAAATGGTGATTCCACTGTTAAAAGCTGATAAAATATAGTTAAATTTTAAAATATAAAAATAAGTATATTAAATAATCAACATTTGAATATATTTTAGCATTATTCAACATAATTGTGATTAAATTAATATTTTTTTGTTAAATAAAACTAACGTGGTTAACGTTAAAATACTAAAAGTATATTTTTAAAATTTAAGGGACCAAATTTAAAATTAAGGAAAATGTAAAGGATTAAATGTATAATTTAGTTAAAATGATAGTATGAAAGATAAATGAATTTGGATCTTCTATTTAACCAAATTCAATTATCCAACTAATTATAGAGTAAAATACTCTAACCAGCCTTCTGTTATACCTTAATTACACTGATCTCCCCTCTATCATGAAAACATGCACTTAGGTCCAGACGGTTAACACCATTAATTATATTCTAAAATGATTTTAAAAATATATTTTAATTAAAACACAAATCAAACAAAATTTCATGTAACAATTTAACCTTTATACTAAATCCTTAATTTATTTTTAACTGAATATTACTATTATTATATGAAGAAACTGGGCAGTTCTACAAGAGAAAGTACACAAAGCCAACAAAGGAAAGGAAGAAAGGAATTAAAATAAGCTCAAACAATAAGGGGAAGGTTTATCCGATTCCTATTTGATAGATAACGTGGTTGAGGTCCTCCAATATATGTCTTCGGCTTATTTAAAACTTATGAACCGATATTACATCCAACAAAATTTGGATCTCATTGATTCTTTGTGAAAACTTTCAAATTAAAAATGATATTTAACGCCTTTAAATATACCCTTATTTACAAAGAAGAAGAGCTAGAGAGAATGAAGGGGAAAATGAGTGGATGAGTTGTCTGCTTTATAATATCCATTTTCAAAGCTCGTTTAGAAGTCCATTGAAGAATAACTTTTACGGAGATTGAGGCAAAACCTATGTTTTGAAAAATAGATTTTGGGAGAATAGCTTTATGGATTCCGAGGCAAAATCTATGTTTTGAAAAGGTGATTGTATTTGGGAAGTTATGGTGAGAATAACTTTTATGGTTCCGGGACAAAAAGTAAGTAGGAAAAAAAAAGAGAAAGAACGAAAAAAAGAGGAAAAAGAAAATTTATTAGAAGAGGGTGTGATTTGACAAAAAAATATCTTTTTCAAAACTTAGGTTTTAAACCTAGGTTTTGTCTCCAAAATAGTTTTTTAAAAAAATATGAATACTTAGATAAAATTTAGGTTTTGAATCGTAGAGCCGAACGAGCTCTAATTAATATTTCACCATATAATTATTGTTCCTTAGAATTATAACATATCAAACACTGATAGTATGAGGTATTACCATTAAAAAAAAGAATTAATTCATTGAAATGTAATGTGTGGGAACCTGGACTAAACCGGCCGGTCAAGCTAAAAACTAATGACCCGGACTCCAATTCAATCTGGATTGCAGTATGATCCGGGGTTGGGTAAATCTGGAGTAACCTGGATTGACCCGATATAACCAAGGGTCAACTTGGGTGACACCTAACTTAGTCGAGTCATTCGAGTTATTTTTTGTCAAATTAAGGGGTAAAATAATGTCATTTTGTCCCTTTAAAATTTTTTAAACCAAAAAGATGAATTTATTTTTTTTGAAAATTTTAAATTTAAAAGTTAAAAAAAATGAAGCCCTTTGTTGAAAGTATTGAAAATAAGAATAGATTGAGAAGTGAAAGAAGAAATTGAATGTATTACATAAATCATTTTGGTTTACAACACTAATCTACCCTTTTTTGAGGGTGATGAACTAACCCCATTTTGGGGACTCTTGAAGTGGGAGATCCAAGTTATCCTCCCATTCTCTTTGCATTGGTGGGGATTCTTCATCCTCTCACTCTTTGGTGATGATTATTCAATCACACACCCAAATCATTACATTATGACCCTTTATATAGACTTTTGGGTCATTAATTAACTAAGTGATTAACACTAATCACTTTAACTAACTCATACTTCCAACACCCATGCTCAAGTCGACACCTCTTAACTCTAGGTGCTCAACTTGCCAATACAAAAATTACAAGGGAGTGAAGTGAGTTAAACTATACAATTATTTTGATTCACATAACAATACAAACATTTCTTTGTAATCTTCTTCTCAATGAATAGTTTTCTCTGCTACCATGTTGAGCAGCCAATATAAGCTTGTGTGCACGAAAATTTTGCCCAGGTACAGAGAAAACATTTGCTTCTTCCACATACTGGGACAATACCCAATCATCAGCTGTTAAACTCTGAATTTTTATCCCATGATCAGTTAGCAAATTCTCAGATGGTGTCTCACTATGAGCTAGCAAACAGTGAAGCAGTGAACAACAATCAACTAGCTGTTTCTCAATCGCAGTATGAGATAATAAATTCTGAGACACCTCCAAGCTATGAGATAATAGATGCTTCTGGTCAGCCTAATGATGAGGAACGTAATCCAGAAACTCAGCCAAACAAACGGAGGAAAAAGAAATCTATGGTCTGTAAGCACTTCACCATAGAAACAGTTGGTCCTGGATGTAGAAGGACATGCGGCAAACAATGCAAGCAAAGTTTTGCCTATAGTACAGGTTCAAAAGTTGCTGGTTTAAAGGTAAAGAGATAAATGACTGTATTGATGTGATTATCAATGTAAGCAGACTTTTACTTAATCTCTCTGATGAGTGAGCAACATATATGATTCCCAAACCAACCCTTCTTAATAGATCAAGAACCATATAAAATGATCTTGCCAGGCTTAAAACCCTCTTGGAAAATGGAATCTTGATTTCTTTGTTACTGCCATCTGAGCTGACTGCCTTCATCATTCCTCCCAAGATTTGGGATTCTTTTTATAGCTGCAAAGGTTGTCCAGTAGCCATGCAGAGAGGAATTACAATGTTGCCAGGAATCATGACTACACAAGAATCATAATACAATGAAAACCATAGTAATAGTACGAATGGTTCTTGCTTCAACACTGCCGTTTTGCACCAGCTTCTTGATCTTCCGCGCTTCCTCCTGATTCTTTGACTGAGAATTCCTATCTCGCCGCCATGAACCCTCATTCGAATGTGGCCATTTCACCATCGTGAAACTCATCATCATCCAACTCATCGTTGCTGAAATCGTCGTCATCCTTAGAACTGTCAGACATGTCGAACTTGAGTGATTTCTGGTTCTGGTTTGGGTTATGGCATGCAGGCAGTTTGAATTGAGGAAGCTTCAGATCCTGAAGACTTCTTGATGAGAACGTTAGGATCCACTTTCCCTGAAACCGTCATATTCTTCCATCTTTCTAACTCAAAGGTTTTTCTCTTTGCATCATCTCAGTGGAACCTCCAAGATACTCTTGTTCCCCGCAAGAATAGCTGCCCGCCTATCATTTACGTACAAGATAAAAGCTGATACAGGATGCTTTGGTTTCAGTGGATCCTTCTCTTTTCTATTCTTCTTGCCTTTTCTTTTTTTTTTTCCTTGTTCGAACAGCATCTCTTGCCCAGAATACAGCCTACTCTTGATACCATGTTGAAAGTATTGAAAACAAGAATAGATTGAGAAGTGAAAGAAGAAATTGGATGTATTACATAAACCATTTTGGTTTACAACAATAATCTACCCTTTTTTGAGGGTGATGAACTAACCCCATTTTGGGGACTCTTGAAGTGGGAGATCCAAGTTATCCTCCTCTTCTCTTTGCATTGGTGGGGATTCTTCATCCTCTCACTCTTTGGTGATGATTATTCAATCACACACCCAAATCATTACATTATAACCCTTAATATAGACTTTTGGATCATTAACTAACTAAGTGATTAACACTAATCACTTTAACTAACTCATACTTCCAACACCCTTCCCTAGTCCCCACACTGGCCCACATGATACCCACCCATCTGTGCTCCCTCCTCCGATGTCTCAGCTCTCCGTCGCAATACCACCCCTCTGCTTTATGTCACGATACCTCCCCTTTGGCGTCTTAGCTCTCTGTCATGATATCTTCCCCAATCCCTAGTTCCCCACACAGGCCCATGTGATACCACCCCTTTTCTCTCTGTCGTGTCTCTAGTTTTCCCAGCGCGATTGCGCCTTCGGCTCTCAACTCCACCTCCTCCTCCTCCGGTGACTATCCTATCCGCCTAAATCTTCTCATCCTCCTCCTTTCAATGACCCATTGTTCCCTTTGATTTTTGAACTTAAAGCTTTATCTGCCACGAGCCCACGACGCCATTTTGCTCTACCCATTTCATCTCACGCATTGGTCTGAGGCTATAAGCTATATAATTTTGGTTTGTTTTATGTATTTCTTGACTTCTATTTCAATTTTATGCTTGAATTTGTTTGGTTATTATACCCATTTGGAAATGCGGTAGAGAAGTAATTTTACGCAATCTGAGATAAATATGTGGAGGAGATTATTCGTTTTGCGGAAAAACACAATTGAATGTGCTTTTGGAGAGTAAATAAGCTTTTCCAAACACGCACATTGTACCCGTTTGAAAACGCGGTAGAGAAGTATTTTTACGCAAACCAAGATAAATATGTGGAGGAGATTGTCTCATTTTGCGGAAAAACACTGTTGAACGTGCTTTTGGAGAGTAAATAAGCTTAACCAAACAAGCACATTGTGTTTATTTTCAAAATCATTGTGGCTAGCTTGAGACTATGTTTTTTCTAGTGTTATTGGTTTGTTCTTTTTAGCTTCTATTGTTTCTCATTGTGGGTGTTTCCAGGTTGATTTCTGTTGTTGATTGAAAGGGTATTTCCATTGTTAGTCTGAGACTCTATTTCCATTGTTCCTCATTGTTGGTGTTTCCATTATAGCTTCTCTAGTGTTGCTCGTTGTTGATTGTGGTTGTTTGATTTATTGTTTTATAATGGAGGCTTAAGGAACCAAAAATCCTACCGAGCCTCACAATCCTCCTATTAACGATAGTTTAACAGAATCATTATCAGGAAGTCTGAAAAAATATGATCCTGCTTGGCAATATGTTTCTGTTAAAAAGGAGAGGAAATTGAATGTGTTTACATACTTATTATTTGCTTCAAGTTACATAGGAGGTGAGATAAATAGATTGAAACAACGTTTAGTTGGTGTGAATGGTTAAGTGAGTTCTTACTAAAAAAAAAGTCCCTCATGATGTACGTGCTAGAATAAAATTTTTTTGATAGAGGGTGCACAGAAAAAACCTCTTCCTCATGTAGAGGAAGGCATCAATATGGGCAAAGAAATTTGAATTGAGTACTTCAAAGAGGAAAGCAACTGGTGTTGGGGGAGTCGATCAGCAATTATTTTGCACCTAGTATAACTCTTGGTTTCCAACCAAGCATTCAGATTCTTGGCAAGTCAAGAAACACTATATAATGCCAAGATGACTTTTGCTGAATGGGTGTATATAAATTGTATTCTATTTAATGTATTGAATTACCCTGTTTCAAAAAACTATTGATGTTGCTATTGCAATTGTCCTGGGTTTACTTTACTTATTTCAAAAAGCATTATATAATGTCAAGATGACTTTTTAATTTACTTTACTTTTTTATCTATCTAAGTGATGCAAATATACATATTGCTAGATACTCATCTTTGAATGATGATAATTATGATGTTGCTCCTAATACCTTTAGTTTTTCTCTTACAGCTCTACCTCCTAATGTCTCAATACCAATAAATTTAAATAATATTAATGCTAATTTTGGTGTTGATGATTATTAATTTAGAGATTAAATAGTTGTAGGGGAATATTTTGTTATTATACACACACACACACATTGATATTTTGTTTGGATGAGTATTTTGAAATTGTAAATGATGTTGGATATGATTAGTTTGGTAATTGTTATTTTGTTAATAATAGAATTTAATGCTTAATTTTTGAAATTTTCAATTTTGGATGATGTGATTGTATCAACGAGTAATAAGATTTATTTTTTAATTTTTATTCATCACCGATCTAATCCCCGGTTTGACTCCGATCTAACCCACTGTCTTGTTCGATTCAGTCACCAATTTAGGTTCTTGTACCTTGTTGATACGCTTCAAAGGTTCAATTTTTTTACTATTTTGTTTTGATTTGCGTAACACTGTTGTGATTTTTGCAATTGAGTCAAAGCATTCTCATTTTCAAATTTTTTTACCTGAATTCTCAGTTTGAAGTTGAGATAATAGAAGTTGAAGATTTCTATTTTATTTTTGTATTTCATTTAATTTAAGTGTCCATATCAATTTTCTAGGGAAATTTAGAACATATGTAGTTTCTCTTCTTCCTATCTATCTTAGTTTCTCTTCAAATTAATTGACTTTGTATTAAAAAAAAGGCCGGCTAATGCAATAATATTGTTACCAATATGAGCTTGTGACAAATGGAGGTCATATGATGATATATGATTCTTTATATCAATTATTATCTTCCATTAAAAAATAATAACTAGGCCAATAATTTATTTTAATTCTAAATATAATAACTCAATTTACTTTATTTCACTAATTTATAATTTCATCTAAAGTATTCATATTAGTTGTACACAGTAGAGGTGCTCATTATGAGCAGTCCGAGGGAAGCCATCACATTTTTATTAGGTTAAAGGATACATTTAGTTATTTGACTTTACATTAAATTTGATGTTAATCATTTAAATTTAAAAGTGTACTTTTAGTTGTTTAGCGTTAACACCATTAGTTTTATTTAGGGAAAAATGCAAATTGAATCACCATTTTGCAATTAGATTACATTAAAATATACTTAAATATTGATTATTTAATATACTTATTTTTATATTTTAAAATTTAACAATATTTTATTAATATTTAATGGCGAAATCACTATTTAAACTTTGATGAGTCCCCATTTTTCATTAAGTAAAACTAACGGTGTTAAGAATAAAAGACCAAAAGTATGCTTTTTAAATTTAAAGAACTGAATTGAAACTTGAAGTAAACTTAAATGACCAAACATATATCTTAGTTTTCTATTATAAATAATTAACTTAACTATTTTTTGAATATTATAAATAATTAACTTAACTATTTTTTTAATATCCGTAAATTAATTGATTAAATTTTAAATTAAAAGTGGAGATATTTTGTTTTTATTGTTTATTGATTATACATTCAGCTTTCCTAATAAGTTTGGATGAAGAAGAGACAAGGCATAAGAAATCAAGGAGAAACGGTTGAGACTGTTTTAACGTTTCTCAATTGTAGTTATGTTGTTAATACGCTAGTCTCCCTCTTGTAACTATTAACGTCCTTGTCCCCAATAAAGTTTATCAATTCCGGCCAAAACAAAAAACATGATGTTGGTATCAACCGGCTGGGTATAGCAAAAAATGGGTTGTTCTTTCGTAACGTGGTAAATCAATATTTAAATTTTTACTAGAAGAGGTACTCACATGTAATATTCAATAATATCTTTAACAAGATTAATTATAGTATGAGTAATAAAATCTTATCACCCTACATGAGATAGGTTAAATGGTGCTCACGAAGCTATTGTGCTTTATATATACCATACCATTAAATAGATTATTAGTCGAAAAATCTCTTTTTATCAAGGTAATTAAACCTGAACTGGACTTTGAATAAGTAGAGACAATATGTCAAGTGTAAATGGGTTAGACTGATTATATAAAAAATAATATAATTTAATAAAAAATTCATATTTGATTAAAAACAAGTTCCTATAATAACACTCAAAACATAATATTTTGATACATATATGTTTCTTACAACTGTTTGATTGTAATCATAATAAATAAAATATTACATTGAACATATATTTTTTATCTTACAATCCATTAAAATCTACAAATAACAAAATAATAAAACATAATATATAGTCACTAATAGTTAGTAGTAGTCTAATTCAGTAGTCTAAAAAATAAAAATAAAAATCCTTAAAATGGTGACAAACTAAACAACTAAATCAAGTTAAACGCATTCCAAATTCACCAAACTAAAAATTAAAATTTTAGAATCTTTTTAAAAAATATGTTTGAACCAGTTTTCCTAGGGCCACACCGATTTGCTAGTAGTCAAGCATATGTCAGGTTGAAGCCCGAACCGGCTACAAGAATAGGTTACCAGTTTTCAGGTCAACTCGTTCAATCCGAATTGGGTTTAATGTCCTTACTTTTTATAACCTTATTGAGCGTGTTTTTCGATCTTACTCTAATTTTTTTATTTTTTTAGAAGATTTCATACTCCTTGATCAACCCTCATTATTGGTTTCTCCAATGACTTTTTCTAAATATATCTGAACTAATTCAAATGATTTTCTACCATTTTTTCTCGAATGATATAATATATTTGCTTAATAACAAAATGTTTATTAATATATTCTCTCTTAATCTTAATATAAAATCTATTTTATAGTTAAAATTTCATAACAAAATGAATCTTATGTTAAGAATCAGATGGAATATTTTCGTTAAAATTTCATAATATATTTTCGTTAAAAAATATACTCTCCCTGATTTCTTTTTAAAGATGCACGATTCAGGCAATTTGTAATTTATAGCCTTATCAAAAATGAGGGAAAAATTATCTTCCCCTTTTCTCCCAAAAAAAAAACCCTTATCAAATATAGCCTAAGGAACTTAGTTGAATATATAACACAAATTATGAATTTCTAAGACCATCCCAATTTATTTCATGAATTCAAGTGCAACTTAATTGATCCTTATGGTTGAGAAAAAGGTGTTTTTGAACCCAAAAAAAACCAAGGTTTCAGAAAATTCTTAGTCGGCCTTATATCTATAACTTATTGCAGAAAGGACATGGATTATAGAACATAATCTATTTATTAAAATAATAAATAATATGACTTATTCTAACATTGATTTTTACAAGCTAGCTGAGTTTTAATTAATTCAACCCAAGCTAAATCAAATGATAAACTTTACTTAATGGGAGCAAACACCTACCCTTTATTATTGTAGGTTGATGTATGTTATTTTTTAATTCTATCAAGGAATATTTGAAGAATAAAATTTTAAACACAAAGCTGCCAAAAAAAATTAATTTAATGCCATGAGATTAGAGATGATGGCATCAAGTAAAGTTATATTAACTCAAATTGCATGGCTTAGTCAATAATTTATTTCATTGTTTGGTGAACTATTTAATTTAACTAAACTCATTTGCCATCTTATAAAAAGGGGCAGTTCAGTTCAAGACTGAATCACCAAATCCTTAAAGGTGTCAAAAATAATACTCATTAGTTTCAGAGGGATTAATTAGCTTTTCTTTGTGCTTCATAGTTAGTGATGTTCAGATTATTCTTCATCATCTTCTTCTTCTTATTGGTGAACAATGTTGAGAGTAAGCCTCATCATAATTACAGAGAAGCACTGGAAAAATCATTATTGTTCTTTCAAGGTCAAAGATCTGGGAGGCTACCTTTGAACCAGCAAATCACCTGGCGCTTTAACTCTGCTCTCTCTGATGGTTGCCTTGCCAATGTATGTTATTCTTCTGTTCATATTTATGGTTTTTTTTTCAATAATGGGAGATAGATATATAAGGACATCAGAATATGAGAATCTCAAATGATCTCTTGAAATGGTTTAATTTGATTTCCATGAAGTTCTGGGGGATTATTCTGAAATTGAGTTTTTTTTAAATGACTTAATTGTCATTAATGAAATTATTTTTCACTGATATTTAACAAGAATTTTTTTTTTTGTAAAATTAGTTACCGTGACCTTAGTTGTTGTCATTTGATAAATTGAAGCTATTACATTTTTAAACTATTTTTGTCATTTTATGCTTTCACTTTTCACATTTCAAATTAAGGGCACTTCGTTAATTTCACTTTGAAGTTTAATCTCAGGCTAATTCTAGGAATTTCCTTGAGTCAATGTTTCTAACTTTTTATTCAAGGTTTGATCTTTCAAACAAGTTGATTTTTTCTTGTACTGAAGACTGCAAGATAATTAAAGATAATATTGTCATTGTATATTTAGTTGAGGGGTTATTGTCTATGCTTTTAAAAATATAAGAGAAATAGTCCTAAAGTAGATAAAGAGGGGGGTCAGAAGCAATGTATGGTGATATTTTTCGTTTTATATTAATCAACCGATCCTTTTTATAAATAATAATAATAATAAAACATGTTATACAAACAATAATAAAATAATAATGTTACGACTTTTTTCATTTGTCAATGACCACTTCATATCTTTTCCTACGTGGTATAAAATTGTTCTGCTCTCAAATTCCTCAGTTACTTTGATCTCATCTCAATAGAAATATTACTGTTAAATTAGTTTTAAGCTTTTTTAATTTGAAATATCCTTTGTTAATTAGACTTGTGATCAAACAATTACAAGAGCTTGTTTGGAAGTCCATTTGGGAATATTTTTACAGAGTTCAAGGTAAAACCTAGATTTTGGAGAATAGATTTTGGGAGAATAGCTTTTACGGATTTCGAGAAAAAATTTAGGTTTTGAAATATGACTGTGTTTGGGAAGTTATTGGTTTTTACGGAGTTCGAGGCAAAAAGTAAATAGGAAAGAGGAAAGAGAAAGAAAGAGAAAATTTATTATGAATGAGAGTATCATTTGATAAGAAAATAGCTATTTTAAAACATATGTTTTAAACCTAGGTTTTGTTAATAAATGTGAGAACTTGGACAAAATTTAGATTTATCACAAAATCTAGGTTTCTAAACGAGCTTCCAAACAAGCCCTAAGTAGACTAAAGGGAAGAATAATTTGACTTATGTAATTTTAATGAAATTAAATCAAAAAAAAATTAAGAAACTTGCTACTAATCACAAATATATTTATAGGTGGATCTAACTGGAGGCTACTATGATGCTGGAGATAATGTCAAATTTAACTTTCCAATGGCCTTCACAGCCACTATGTTATCTTGGGGCACGATTGAATATGGTCCGAGAATGGGCCCGCATATCCAAGAGGCCCGGGCCGCTATCCGTTGGGCCACCGACTACCTCCTCAAATGTGCCTCCGCAACACCTGATCGACTCTATGTTGGAGTTGGTGACCCGAATGTGGATCATAAATGTTGGGAAAGACCTGAAGACATGGACACGGCTCGAACGGTGTATTGGGTCTCGCCTGATGAACCGGGTTCGGAGGTGGCCGGTGAAACCGTCGCCGCCCTAGCCGCCGCTTCTATTGTTTTCCATAGGGTTGATCCAACATACTCAAAGATTTTGTTGAGCACGGCCAAAAAAGTGTTCAGATTTGCTTTGAAATATCAAGGTTCTTATAATGCTTCACTTGGATCAGCTGTTTGCCCATTTTATTGCTCATATAATGGTTACAAGGTAATTAATTAAAACTATTCCAATTATATTTTTTAGATTCTAATTTTTGCAGATCCATTCTTAGAATTGAGTATTTTTTTTAATATGTAGTGTTTCAAGTTTATCCTTTTCAGAGTGTTGTTTACTAGATTAAAACTTGACGGGCCTCATACATTATTGAATCAAAAGATAAACTGCACAGTTAACCTTACATATATAGGGTCCGTTTGAGAAAGCGGTGGAGAAGTGCTTTTACCATTTACAAGGTAAATGTGTGAATGAGATTATCTTATTTTGTGAAAAAACACTGTTGAACGTGCTTTTGGGGTGTTCAGAAGCTTTGCCAAACATCCCAATAATGTAGCAATGGAGGTTGGTACAATGAAAGTTGTGAGTGGCTTCAAACGCGATGAATTGATGTTCTAATCATTTTTGGATGAGTTGCCCACTTTTAGCGTTTAATAGTACTCAAACATGATTGTCTTTATTAGAAGGAAATGATACGTGAGCTTAGTACAAAAGTACATATATAATGCTTTATTTAAGAGTATGATTTTAATAATGTTTTTCTTTTCTCTTTTATTTAGGATGAATTATTGTGGGGAGCTGCATGGCTTTTTAGGGCAACAAAGGCTGTTCATTACTTTAAGTTGATTAAGAAATTGGGAGCTGATGATCATAATGACCAACCAGAACCAGATATCTTTAGTTGGGACAACAAATATGCTGGTGCATATGTGCTTCTCTCAAGGGTAAATATCTTTGGGAGAATCATAATTAAGTCTCATTCAAGTGATTTAATATTCGATATACCCTAAGGATTTGTTAATGAACATCTTTAACGTGTCATTGACAAGTTCTTGAAAGGTATTAACAAGTTATCATCATGACTTGTCAGATATATGAATATCTTTTGATTGAGATCTAATTGTGATACTCTCAACATCTTTGGTTAGAATCACGGAATGCACGTCCTATATGTATGAAAATGTTTTTAAGAATGATGTGTTCTTATTTATAATTAAAAGACGCTAATAGTCCATTTGAAATTTTAATACACCATTTTATTGTCTTTTACCAATTTTAGCCAACTATATAATTCAGTTATTTGTATCTTATAAAGAGGATTAGAGAGTAATTTTTCAATAATCGATGTGTTTGTATATTACTGTTACGAAGCTTGTTTTAAACCTTGGTTTGCTTTTCTAAGTTGCTACTTTTAAATGCTAATTAATGCAGAGAGCATTGTTGAATCATGATAAGAACTTTGAACACTACCAGCAAGCAGCTGAGAATTTTGTCTGCAAGATTTTGCCCAACTCTCCCTCTTCAACAACCCAATATACACAAGGTAAAGCCAACACTTATGAGAAGAATATAATAATATTTGAACACTAATTAATGACTTAACTTTGCTCCTCATTAATTATTACTTTTGGTCCTTAATACAAGAGTAACTGACATTTTTTAGATATTAAAACAGTTAAATAAATTATTCAATTCTAACATATATTAGAAATACTTATTTATACTATTGGATCATTTATTAATTTATAAGTGAGTTAAATCAGTTTGGAGAAATATATTAGTTAATGATCTTTCCTAAGATCTTTATTAGAAAATTCAATCAACTCTTATATTAAGGTCGAATATAGTGTTTTTATCGTGAAAAATGTAATTAATTAAAGATATTTTTGACTGGTGTTGTTGTGTAGGAGGGCTTATGTGGAAGCTTCCTCAGAGCAATCTTCAGTATGTGGCATCTATAGGATTCTTGCTCACGACCTACTCCAAGTACATGTCATCCATGAAGCATACATTCAGTTGTGGGGATCTCTTGGTCACTCCAAGAGCCTTAACTAGTCTTGCAAAGAGACAGGCAAGTTCTTCATCTCTTGTTTCATTTCAAATTTCATATACAAACACCGGTCCTAAATGTAAATTCAAGTTATCCTTTTTAGAGAAATCAAGAAAGATAAATAAATTGATATATTTATCATTTTTCTAAATTAATTTACCTTTTATATATAAGTATTTTAGAATATATAATCTAAAGTAGTTTATTTAGTTTTCTAATTAATATCTATGAAAGAAGTCAACTGATGCTTTTATTAGGGATTACAAGCAATAATTGAAGAGATTTTAGTCTACTCCAACCTAAGATTTAAAATGACTGAAGTAACATTTGTGTGAAATAGATGTTGCTGAGATTTTGGACTGGACATGATTGAAACTCCATGAATTACAGCAAAAGATAGATTTCATATAATAATGTTTTTGTAATTTTTTTTTTCATTTTGCCAATCACATAAAACTAGAGGTGATCTGAATAAAACTCAGATGAAATTATAAGAACCTGCATATCACTTTTCCTCATTGTTGTATTGTTTTTGTTAATATCTTAATTTCAATTTCTTAATACAATTTGATTAAATATTTTTTTAGGTGGACTACATTCTAGGAGACAACCCTTTGAGGATGTCCTACATGGTAGGGTATGGTCCTTACTTTCCAAAGAGGATCCACCACAGAGGATCTTCTTGGCCTTCCCTAGCAACTCACCCGCAAAGCTTAGGATGTAAAGGTGGCTTCCAACCTTTCTTCTACACCATGAACCCTAACCCTAACATACTGGTTGGAGCCATCGTGGGTGGTCCAGATCAGAGTGACAGATTCCTAGATGATCGTAGAGATTATAATCACTCAGAACCTACTACTTATGCAAATGGTGCCATTGTTGGACCTCTTGCTTACCTTGCCAATGTACTTTAATTTATTAGTCAAGTTTGGTTAGCCATTGCCTTCGTTAGGTGTTGGCCTTTATGTGCCAACCCAACAAACACAAACAGAGAATAAAAATGGAGGCATTATTGAATTTAGTTTGCGTGCAGGTTTTCAATTTAAAGATGTTCAGGACCCGTAGCCTGAAGTTAGGTTTTAGACAAGTTTCTTTCGATATTATTATCGACAGCGGATGTGTTTGGCGACAACTTTTTGGGATTCAAAATGCATTTTGAATCTAAAAATTCGTTAATTTACAGAAGTTAGCGTTTGACATCTCATTCTTTCAAAATACATTCTGAAAAAAAAACTCATTTTTGACATAATAAATGCACTCTAAATTTAACGTTTATCCAAACATAAATACATTCTAGATAAAATACATTCTCCCAAGGGTTTTCTAAATGGGCATGCTAATATATACTCTTGCTCTTTGAGACATTGAACAATGTTTACATTAGTGGTGTTGTAATAAGTTCAAGCTGAGACTCCAACTTCGACCAGTCTTTGAAGAGTTGACCTTTTTTTTGGACCTATGCACTGGTTGAAGCTTCGTGTTTTAGCTATTTTATTAGATGTTATTGGGCTATTGTTTAAGTTAGTTTATAGTGATATATTTATGTTTTTAGGCTTCCAACCATCAATTTGGTCGTGACTTTGGATAATTTTATCATTTTGTTGAATGACTGGCTTTTATAAAGAAACAAATATTATATTAATAATATTAGTGATAAGTTAGGAACCTAATTCATATGGATAATGTCCCTATTTTTTATATCGTTACTGATGATAAAACTCATATCATATACTTATTTTATAAATCGTACATTACTTTGAAAAATTTATTTTTAATCATTAATCCAAACAAGTTCAATATTTTAAAAAATTTGTCTCAATCATAACTTCAACAAATTCCTTTACAATTATCTAATAATAAGGACAATTTAAACTTGGGTGTCAAAAGTAATGAAATGCAAGAATAAAAAGAGATAGAAAAATTTGTTCTTCATCTTCAGTCAAACAACACATCTTCTTTATAATTGTTTTTTTGAAAAGACCTGTTTGGCTGTGTAAAATATTTAAAACAATTTTCATTTTTGCAAAGATACATTAAATTGAAGTGTTTGGGATTTTTAAAGCTTTTGATTTTTATGGATGTGTTTGTGTGTCTATATATATTTAGAATTTTATGGTTATATAATTTATTGTTTTATTGATTGAACCTGATTGATTAATTGAATTATTTACACATAATTTAACTAAAAAATTATCTATATGAAACATATCCTATTTTAATAGGTAAATAATTAACTAATTAGTGATAAGAATGAGATAAATTATCAAAATAATTGTTTTGGGGGTGTAGATGCTAACATTTAACAATAATATTACACAAAAATTATCATTATACACTTCAAAAATAGAATTTATTAATGTATGATAATGAATATAAATAAAATATAGATAAATAATAAAATAAACATATAATTGTATGACAATAATTATACGGCTTTTTTCCCCAAAAGTTCATACCCTGAAATGTATCCCTTTGTTTCTTTTTAACGGGCACTTTTAAAAGTATAATATAATATTAATTACTAGTTTACTACCCATTGATCACTCATAGATGACTAATTTATTAAGATTAAGAAAACTAAGTAAATTATTTAATTAGTATAATTAGATTATACTACATCAATTTCTTAATATGAAGGTTAACTTTTTGAGAACATCGAAGAAGCTCATTAATTGATATATTTATCATTTCAATCTAATTTTCTCTGACTTATAAAATAATATATATGTTAGAAGGATGAGTTAGTTAATGTCATTAGTGTTAATCACTTGGATGGTTAATGACTTAAAGTCCATATAAAAGTGTTACAATGTAATGGTTTTAGTGTGAGATTGTGTAATAATTACCATGTAAGAGTTAGTTTATCACTCTCAAGTAAGGATATATTAGTGTTGTATCCAAAATATGTTTATGATAATACATACAATTTCTTCTTCCATTTTTGTTATAACTAATGCTTACAATATAATCTAATAATACATATAAATATATCATCATATATATTATTAACTTATCTATTTAGCGTTTTCGGTTTACATCAAAAAGTTAGCTGACTTTTATATTAAGCTAGGAGAAGTATATTAGACAAATTAGGTAAATTATACATTATATATTTATTTAGCTTTTTCAGTATACTGGGATCATGCTGGAGCAACTTATACTCCGATGAGCAGATGGAGTTGGTCTTCAAAGACCTTACCGCCAAAGTATATGGAAATCCTCGTATCCTGATATGGCAGTGATAATATTAAGATAGGTGCACGTTTATACTGGCTTATATTGGGCCTCGTGAAATAACGAAGTATTTCGTTTGAGCTTGTTATCCTCGACATGTTCCTTAGCAGCATGTATGGTTTTCCTTTTCCTTACACACACACACGCGAGCGCGCATACATGTACATATATTCAGTGTACGGTGCTTGTGGTGAAGAAAGATTTGCTTCTGCCTGATCTTCAATGCAAAGGAATCATAGACTCAAGGTCCCGCGTGCCATTTGCAACCAGTCCGTGCTTTGGATGTTTCAGCACTGTTTGATTTATTTTCAAAAAAAATATTGCCTGCACAGGAGTGCTAAATCACAGATTCTAAAGACAACTATCGGTATTTCGTGTCCTGTTTCTTTTTGGAGTTTTTTTGGGTTTTTTTTGTCAATAGTAGTATTTGGTTTTTTAAATTCATTTCTTTTGAGGATTCCTACTCATTAGTATACTCTTCTTTTTGTCTTCAATTCAGTAATCTTCTACCTGAAAAGAAATCCTCTTCATGTAACTTGTATTCTTACCAGTGGGGCTAACTTATTTTATTTACAGTTTGTAAAGTCTGTTTTAAGTAAAATTCCTTAATCTGTTCAATAGATAGCCAAAGTGACTCCAGTTATGCTACATTGGAGATTGTTAAAGAAGCTCGTCAGCAGGTACATTGAGTGTCTTAACACATGAGCTACTTGTTGTAAAAGTCAATAAGGTTAATTTAAAAACAGCAATTTTACTGAGAGATCTTTAGGATTATTATATCTTCAATTTCAGTTCTGTCTACCTAGGAGATGGTGAATGAAATACTAAGTTGAATTGCCTGATGGGTGACTGAAATTTGTTCATTTTTCATGGGCAACATACTACTGTTGGTGGCCTTTTCCTTTTGCCTTGCTTAACCCTACTTCAATTTTTTTATTATTTGTGAGAGAATAATGTGTACGTGTGTGTGTGTTTATATAAATATTTACATTTGGCTTGAATTATTGTAATGTGAGGCATGCAGGTCCTTGACTACTGCAAAGCATCTCCAAAAGACTATAAATGCATATTTACCTCTGGGGCCACGGCAGCATTGAAGCTGGTTGGTGAGGCTTTTCCATGGAGTTGTAAGAGCCATTTCATG